>JAZHYW010000649.1:0-26201 GCA_037355805.1 Ixodes ricinus | reverse complement strand
CGCTGCGTGGCGTGTATCCGTTCGTTCTGTCCCGAGCTGTTTTCCGTTCCCACCCAGGTGCTTTGAGCGAGGCTCAATTCTCGCACTCGCGAAGCGTCACGTGTTCGAGGGTACACATTACAGTTCTGCCGAGGCCAGACGAACAAGCCGGGCCCGCAATTGATCCCCGCGCGACCGCGAAGCTTCGCGTGTTGAGGATCAATCACACATCCTGCCCAGGCAACACAAACAAGCAGAAAAACAAGCTGGGAAGCTGACAACGCCATGGTTGCTTGTTCCAGTATTTGGCCCGTAAAATGGAGGAGTTCACGAGTATGAAAGGCAATCTCGCTGGAAAGTTTGGGTTTAAAGTAAACTCCAGCGGTGAAGCTTTAACTCGAGGGAAGTCCAGTGCATCATCTGCAAAAAGCCGTTTTCGTACAGTGGAAGCGTAAGTTCGCTTCAGTATCACCTACGAGCGAAGCACCCATGTATACGCCGCTGCAGCAGGGACCATCCGCCAAAACGCAGACAACAATCAACGCCTTCTCATCGAGGCCCTTTTCTCTGAAAAAAGAAGAAAGCATCGCCCAAGCCCTGACTTCTTGTCTTCGTGTCGGAGAATGTGGACAAACTTCTTTGTCTTTGGAGCTGCAGCAAAAATATACAAGTCTTTGAATCGTTGAACTATATGTATCCTCAATTCTAAATGTCCTTTGCGCCGTGTAACAGAAAGTAAAATAAGTCTTCAAAGGCAAGACGCGTTGTTGCATTATTTTTAATATAGTATTTATAAAAATCAACGCAACCGATTAATCGATTAATTAATCGATTAAAGGGTGGCGATTAATCGGGTTAAAATTTTTAATGGACGACCAGCTCTACAGGCTTATAACTTTTGATTAAGTTATTGGATCGGGCTGAAACTTTGGCATCTGGTTGTGACCTCTATAGCTCTACCTTTAAGCGGAAATTAAGCGTTCGGCGATGCCTAGTTTATTTTTGAGGTAAAAAAGACCGTGTAAATTTTCTTTTGTGACACCCTGTAGACGAGTGGCTCCAATTAGCATCTTCCCGAGCATCGTTGAAAATCCACTAAGTCGGTCAATATCCGAAAGGCTTTGAGCAGGTGGGAAGCGCAGTATAGTGCGCTAAAGTTACCATTCCTGCAAGAGGGCACGAGGTTAGGGCTATGATTCTCAGACGGAAACTTCCGTGCGGGCGCTTTATCGCACCGCTAGCTTTGCACCTGCTCCACGAGTAGCAATAACTCTAGCGTACTGCGGGCAGGTGTCTCGTGTGTCCCTCTTCGTCGTCAGCTGATCCTCGGTGCAGCCATCTCCCCGGGGCACTTCAGGCACACATCAAAAGACGGCCCTTTCAGCGCCAAACCCGTACGGATGTATTTTGGAAACGCGATTCAATTCCAACGCCTCCCGCTTTCCACGTGCTCCGAGTCTTTCTAACATTGACTGATTTTGTGGTTTTCGACGGCTCGGCAGATTTCTAATTGGAAACGTAGGTTCTTTTCAATGATTAAAAAGCTAATTAACGCATGCTATTTAATCAGCCGACTGGTTGTTACGATTATCCCTCTATATCACGTCCCCCTGTCACCCGCACGAACCGCATTAGTGTAGCTTTCTCGGCTCTTCTTAAAACAAATCCGTTAAGCTCGAAAAGAAACACCTCGCATATATGTCCATGCAGCGCAGCCATTCTAGTGGTCTTGCCTGCTGACCGCTTACTTTCTGCACCACGCATTTCCAACCCCCATTTATTTATTTTTTCGTAACGATCAAGTTGGAAATAAGGTAAGTGTGGTGCAGGCGAGCCGGTTCAAATGCTTACATGCTAATCCAGGAGCGGTCGCGTTTTTTTTGCCCCGCTCCCGGGTTATCGTGTTGCAAGTTCGGAATGACCACTAGTGCGGTCCGATGACGTCACTTTCCTAGGTTGCGATTCAAGGTTAACCAGAAGATAACGCGCCTCTTTCTGACGCGAGTCGAGTCTCGTGGAAGTTGAAGGGGGAATTCGCGGAACGCTCTCATACCGCGGACGCCGCGAAGTCTCGGTTCTAACGTAACGTATACGTGTCGCGGTTGGTTACGCACTCTGGGAACTCTGCCAACTCGAAAACAACCTAACGAAACAAAAAGAGTAAAGCCCTCGGGAAAACCAGGCAGGATAACTGCAGCTTACGATGGAGCGCACAGGACGCTATACGACGAGCCATCAAGACCGATCCGATCCCGCGTTACATAGTCACGTAAATTTCGAAAAAAAAAAATTTTTTTTTTTGCAAAGCATTGTTGTTGTTGTTTTTTTTTTTGTGGAGAATTTGGATTTATGTAGGTGCATTGTGCAGTCCGGTTTGAACCTCTAGCGCTATAGTTGGGCGGAAAATGAGCGTTCGGCGAAACGTAATTTTCTTATTGCAATCGTGTTTTTTTTTCTTTCTTTACGTTATGTATGCGTGAACGGGCGATTCGTTGTCAAGACTGACGCAGCTTGCGCAGTGCTCCAACTCTGTCGAAAGCCAGTCGCGCGAGCGTGTGCCCATGAGACCCGGGACAAAGCCACATGTTCTCGCAGCAGTGGGGTAGCTGCAGCAGTATGCAAGCTACGCTATGCGGAGAGCAAGTCTGCCTGTTTCTTGCGCAGGCGTTGCGGTGACGTCAGGACGACGCCGAGCTCTGATTGGCTCTGCTTGAAGGATAGTGGGTAGACCTCGAGGCAGCTTTCTTTGAGGTGTACCCACTATCCTTTCAATCAGAGCCAATCAGAGCTCGGCGTCGTTCTGACGTCACCACAACCCATGCAATTAAAGCAGACGAACTTGCACTTCGTATAGCGTCGACATGGCCAACGCGAGGCGTACATTGCACACGAGTTCTGCGTTACCGTTCCGCCGGGACTCGTGTTCTCACCTATTTAACGCGGGTCCAAGCGAATCGCTGACTCGAGCGAAATTCTGCGCGCAGTGACACAAAAAGGTCGGCACTATGGCTTCGTTATCGAGGAGGCGTTGGCGGGGCGCTCGGTCACGTGATTCGTTCGCAGCCTCGGATTGGCTGTGGGATGGCTCGTATGCGTCCCCCGCGGTTCATCGTAAAAGGAACGAAGCGCGTACGAGTCGCAAAAAAAAGACGGAAAGCAATGGATAAAAACAGAAGCGGATAAAAAAGAACGAGTAAAAGCAACACTCTATCTAGCGTCACCCTCGCCCGTACAAGAGCCGCTGAAACGAGACGGGGAAGTAAAACACGAATTGTCTAAACGCAACTACACCAACGACTACGAAGGTCGAGCTCGTCAACTAAAAGTTAGCATAAAAAAAAGGAAAAAAAAAAGGCCGGAGGAAAATATACGCAAAAAGAAAAAAAACAAAACGAACGAAGAAAAGATAGAAAAAGAGCCACGCAGGTTTTTTTGTGTTTTCTTTCTTCTGTTTCAAGGTTGCTAGCACCGAGAGCGTTTCTTCTCCGCACTTCCGAAACAAAACGTCTGGCGTGAGCTGCATTAAAAAAGCCTCTTCTCGATGAAGAAAAAGCAATGCCATTTTTACGACTAGGAAGCGTAAAAGAAGTGTACAAAGATACAAAGTAATGGCAGGAATCACTTTGCCTCTCTCTCGAAAGCGATTTCCCCTCAATGCGTCCCACAGGCTCTTTCGATAAGGACCCAAAGTCAAGGTCGTAAAAACGGAAAAACCGGCCTCACTCTTTGAGTTATCATCGAGGTATTCGTAACTTTCATTCGTCCTTTTTTTTTTTTGGGGGGGGGGGGGGGGTAAAGTTGTTTTATATTATTAGTTTTTTTAATTACGAACGTACAAGAGCGGCAACTGAGCACACGCGCATTCCACCGCGCCGCGGCGCCCCTCCTATCGGGCTCCGCGCCAACTGTGCCACGGTTCTTCGGCGAAAACGAAAGGACTCGTTTTGACGAAAACCCGGCGGTGTCTGTCAGTTTGTCAGCGCCGGGTAGAGAGGAGCGGTTGACGCGTGCTGACGTCGGCTTCGGACCAATGGGTGCGTCGCGAGCGTCACCCTCTCCCTCTCTCCCCGGCGCTGACAAACGAAAGACACCGCTGGGTATTCGTCAAGACGAGCGTTCTAATACTAACGCATTAAAAGAAAACAAAAACGACATGGGAAACTACAGGCCTCTATCAATCTTACCTGCTTTTTTGTTTTTGTTTTTTTAAGGACTTGGAAGGGTCCAGAACGTCCAATTCTGGACCCTTCCCAGACATTCAGACATTTTCTCCGGAATCTCTAATTTCAGCGATAGGCATTCTATGTCCCCCAGTTTAACAAAACAACGCCTTGTTCTGATAATTTCCTTCTTATGTCAATTCCTGCATTGATGATTGATGGTCTGGTTTGGGGCCATAAAATAACTTGCCTCAAAAAAGTCATGTGGGGACGATGGGATCCCTGCCTTCATTGTTAAAGAGTGTTTTCTTACCCTGGATCTTGTGATGCAGTACATTTTAACATGTCCTTAAAGACAAGTATATTTTCATTGTTGTGGAAAAATGCTGTGACTGTGCTAGTGCACAAATCTGCAAGCTCTTCGAGTGTCGATAATTAGAGACAGATTGCACTGCTTCCTGCTTTTTCCAAGGTTTTCGAGGAAGTTATTTTTAAGCATCTGAGTTTGCATTTTAGACCAATGCTCAGTCCAAATCAGCTTGGTTTTTATCATGGACGGTCTGTTGAGACTAACCTTGTAACCTTTTTGGAGGTCGCTAAGCATAGTTGGTTTCCGTCGCCAGGTTCATGTTACTAATTTTGACTGTTCTAAGGCGTTCGACCTCATCGTTTGACCTGGCGGGAGAAAGAGACAACTAAGGTTGTCTCTTTCTCCCGTATGGCAAATGTTATTGTTCATCCCTATAAATTGCACGACTCAGACATTTCAAGATGTTCAGTTGTGCGTGACCTTGGAGTTAAGTAACGAAGGATTTTGTTTGTAATAAGTAAAACTTGTTTTAGAAAAGCTTATATTTCTATAGTTGCGTCGGCATTGTTCTTTGATCTGTTTATGTTTGCGTCGGCATTTTTGGGCGTTTGCTCGCAGACCCGCGGCAGAGGGTACGCTCGCGGGAGAGCAAGAACGGGGAGTCGTCTTCCGCCCCCACGCGCGGGTTGCTTCGAGCAGCCGAGGGGCTCGGTGGAGATGAGTCGGACCCCGGTCGTTAACAAACGGATTGGCTTTCAGTTTGGGGCGCCGGAACACCCGTGTCTTGAGCAGCGGTACTTCTGTCCGCACATGTCGATTTTAAGCGGGTGTGCTTGTATCCGTTGTATTTTGCCGTTTAGTGTAGAAACTTCGCTTTTAATCCACGGAATAACTTAACTGGGTGGCGCCAGTCAGGCGGCGAGGAAAGCATGTATAAGGAATTTGGTTTTGACCGTTGAGGTGTCGGAGGCAGATCACGTTGACTGCTCGCTGATCATTGGGTAAGAGTGTACCACGTGGCGATGGACAAATTTGAAGTGATTGGTCCGTCTCTGGAGGTCCGTCCCTACGAGTCTAGAGAAGGGCTGCCGAGAGGATTCTTGGGGATTCGGCTTTTGAGATCAGGGAGAATTCGGCTCTTGAGACTGGGGACTAAAGTATGGGTTTTAATTTTGGAAGTTTTGTATATTACCGTTGACTTGTTGTCGTTTTGTTTTGAAATAAACGTGGCCACACTGGCCATCGTAAACCAAACAACGTTGTAATGTGTCCAGCGGGATCGAACAACTTTTTGTTTTAGTTTTTTCTTATTCGACTTCCCGGGGGACTTCCATCGGGCGAACACCATCATTGGTCGTCCCCATCCTGACCGGCCCCTCCCTCAGAAAGTTGACTCTTGGCGTTTTGATTGACTCACGCCTGAATTTTAATTACCATGTTTCAAAAATGACCAATGATTCCTTACGTATCCTAGGCGTAATTGAACGCATTACCTGTAATTTCCGCAGTTACACCTGCATACTGCACCTATTTCGGTCGTTAGTTTTATGAAGGTTGACCTTTTCTTCTTCTGTGTGTAATTATCTGCGCGTCAGTCAAATGTTAAGGTTAGAGTGCGTACAGCAATGATTTGTAAGAATTATCTAAGATCGCCACGTTGGGCGGAGAGTTTTTTTTATGATTACGTGCGTCTCTTGGATACACTTGATCTTTCACCTCTTCCTAATACACAACTAGTTCGCTACATGATTTTTTTAATATAAACTGATAAACGGTATTATTGTTACTGAGTGGAAGATCACTTCATATTCCCCGGCAACAAAACCGATCTAGCCCCCCCCCCCCCCTCTTTTCTAATTTAAAATATAGTCCTCCGTTGACTTGGATACAGACCACGAATGATGACAAGTGTTTAAACCTGACGTGGGAACGACTGTACTATATTGTAGTGCTGGTCGTCGATTAAAAATATAACCCGATTATTCGCCACCCTTTAATCGATTAATGAATCGATTCATCGGTTTCATTCTTTTGCATGCATAATATTTTTTTAAAGACAAAATTACACGTTTTCCTTTTCTGAATATGTGATAAACCGCGCAGTTTACGATTTCAATTATGAATAAACCTCAACGTGTACTTGACAACAGTCTATATTTGACAATCAGACTCAGATTATTACTACAACTGCAAAGTCAAAGACGTTCGTTGATATCCCCCGGCCACAGCGATGCCCCTTTGGTGGTTCCCAGAAGCCCCTGCTGCGCTAAACGCACACTCGCACGACGTTGAAGTGGTGAGGGCACGTAAAACCTTCTGCACTTGTTAGAAATCTCGCTCCACCAATTTACTTTAGGTCAAAATGTCACCTAAAGTTTGCCCTTCATAAAGGTGTACTCGTCCACGCCTGCATGGTAAAAGCGTTTATTTTTACTTTATATTTGTTAGTAAACATTTCACAGCTTAACCGGTTAAAACATTAATCGCGATTGAAGCAGTAATCGAGTAATCGGTAGGAAAATCGATCAGTTGCCCAGCCCCACTTTAATGAAAAACGAACACCGGAAAGCGTTACGTCCGACCAGAGTAATACGAATGCCCTTAGAGAGCCATAGAAGAGATTTTAAATCAAAAAAGCCTCCGGCGGAAGTTGGACCCACCACCTTGAGATTTCAAGGCAAGTGCTTTACCGAGTGAGCTATTTCAATTCATTTCATTTATTTTTCTCTCAGGGCCCGAGTGCATCACAGAGAGGGGGGAGGGGGGGGTTAATATACAACACGTTAGAAAGAAAGGCAGAAAAACACAGAAACATTAAGATGCATCATGTAAAAAAAAAAAGAAAATAGCATTTGAAACTCTAAAATTATCAGTGTCAGTAATGACAATGACTGTGGGAAGTCGATTCCAGTCTATTGAAGTTTTTTTTTTTTTTTTGTCAAAAAAGCAGCATTGAAATTGGGCGTATGACAGTGCTTGATGATATATAAGATGGTTCGGAAAATAGCGCGTGACGAAGTTTTGGTTCAGGGTGATAAACCTTGTGGATAAACTTACACCAGATGTTTCTACTGCGAAGTGAGGGATTTGGCTATGACAGGAATGCTTTCATGGTTTCATTGAGATAACCTTTTTCGTATCCTTTTTACGCGAAAATTGCAAACTTCTAACCAGTTTACAAGCAATCAGACGTGCCTGTCGTCGGGATTTTGTGACAGAACTCTAACAAGACAAGAATACAGTTAAAAAATTGAGCAACATAAGACACTGATCCAGCAATGGCAGTCAGTTAGAGAGTACTATCGTTCATCTGTTCGTAAACGATCCTAACTTCCTGAACCTCTTCAATAAACAGACATTTTGTAGTTCGCGGGTATTCAGCCTTGCGGTCGGTCATCCTGCACGGCCCAGCAAGAAGAAAAGGTCAAATGGCACATGTGTCTTTGGGTGAAACTGGCAGAAAGCGAATTCCATTCAGGCTAAGGAGAAGGTCCTTCGTCCTTCCATAGTTTCAGGCTGGTTACATAGCCTAGAGTTTATGGACCAAGACAAAAGCATCACTTTGTCTTTGAGCCACATTTTAACGGACACACACACACACACACACACACACACACACACACACACACACACACACACACACACACACAAACACACACACACACACAAACACAGACACACACACAAACACAGACACACTCACACACACACACACACGAAAAACAAAACTTTTAGCAGTTGGCGATATTCGCATTCTCTTAACACGTATGAATACGTCTTGTTCCCCGGCTGAGCTGTTGTCAACGTACGATAGATTGGTAGGGTAACAAGCATTCGATGAGATCATTGTATAAACGCTCTTGCTCAGTTTCACACAGGTGCTCGAAAGAGAAACGTTCGCTAACAAAATTAGCTGCATCCACAACTTCTTTTCGGAAACCCCACTCCCAAAATTGTTCGGGAAAGTTGAAACAACCCAATCATCCGATTGTGTTGTTTGAATGTTTCACATTTCAGATAACACCTCATATAATTGGCGGACAATGGTTTTTATCACCAATTGCCCTCGCTGCCCTCCCTGAAGGGGTAAGGGATCCTGCCGGGGGTGGGGAGGGGGGGGTTGGCTGGGTGCTGGGTTTTGCTGGCTAGAATGGAAGAATGAAGGCGCAAAGGATTACAGTCAACAAGAGGAGGTTAGAAGATTGGTGGGAATTATCTACAGAAAACTGACCGAAGAAAAACTAGCTAACACAGCTGGGGACAGGCGAGACAGAGGAAAATTGGGACTCCCTCTCGCGTGGCTGTGGCCCAAAGTCTCAACGCTGTCTCCCAGTCGGCCCGGTGTTGGGATAACCCTGACTAGGTTTGATCAGCGGAAAATTGGCGACTCCCTCGCCGGAAGGAAAAAGCAAGAGTGATGTTGTTGCTGTTTTTTGCCCGATCCCTTAAAGGAATGCTGAACCGAAATCTGGATTCCACAAAACGCGGCGGCAGAAGCGTGCAACGGGATGCTACAAACACCAAAACATCACTCATACAGCGATATCTCGAACGGATGACCGTATTTTTCTAAAAAAAAAGGAGGCGCATTTGACAGATATGTTTACGTCTTGTTTCTCCGAGAAGGAGAGGGAACGGCCTCGCGTCTTCTCCGCCTCGCCGCCTTGAGGGGGCGAAGCGAAGAGAGGAGGAAACGAGATATCTTGACGTCACGCGCCTCGTCGGCCTCGTTCAATCTCGACCTCTTTTTCCAAAAATACGGCCGTCCATTCGAGATATCGCCTTACGAGTAGTGTTGTAGGGATTCTAGCGTCCCGCCTACATCTCCTGCATTGTTTTTCTGAAATCCAAATTTCAGTTCACCATCCTTTTAAAGGTCTTCTTGGCGATATCCCACACTGCCTTGTGATATGACAAGAATGCAGAGAGGAAAGAAATCGACCTAAAAAAGCGAGTAGATAAATGCTTTTTTGTGTGTGTTTGTTTCTAGGCTAGGTGGCGCAAGCAACCGCCCGTTGTAAAGGGTACTACCGTTAGTATCCATCTATCTATCCACCCACAATGACCGAAATGGCTTTACTGCAGTGATGTAATTGCTGCGCCAGTTGTACCAAAGTGCTAAAACTGATAGCTCGGGGGGTCACAATGCGGCCGGATCGTTACGGTGGTCTTGTGCACATTTTCGAAACTTCTGATTATCGCTGACGATAACGCAATATTCTATTTTATTTTAATATAAAATAAATATGTCACGCGCTTGGAGTGACAACGAGGTTAGAGAAGAAAACAAAGAAGCAGGACGAGCTGACGACAAGCGGAGAGCACGAGGTGTGTGTCTCGAGCGGACATTCGACGACTGAACCTGAAGGGCGGCAGTTGACCCGCCAACGCTCCCGGCAGACCAGGCTTCGCTCCTGGTGAACCCTGGCTTCGCTCCAGGTCTTTTCGCCACCATCAAGCCGGAGCGGCGTCGTGCTCGCTGCTCGCACCAGAAGCTCGGAGCACTGGATTTTTGAGCTCGAAGACGGACACGAAGGGGCGGCCTCGCAACGTTCCTGTCAACCCAGGCCGCGTTCCTGGTTGGTCAAGCGACATCATCGAATCGGTGCTGGGCGGCCCACAGCTCCTAGCAAGCTTGGACCCACACCCGTAACATCGAAGAACAAGGCCGGGTTCCGTGCCAAGCAAGATCGACGCTCGAGACTGTGAGTGTTCTCAGCTGCCATTTAAAGACGACCGAGACTGTCTGTAGTGACTGTAGCTATTTAATCACTGTATTTTATTTTCATTCGCTTCCTTTTTTTTGTGCTTGTGAGTAAATTAATTTTCATTCGTCTACTTATGTGTCGCTTCGTCTTTCGACCTACCCTCGTCCCCTCGGAGGAACGTGACAATTGGCGAGCCTGCCAGGATCCGTGGCCCATTTCTGACGTCTTGTTCTTCTGAGAGGTAGAGGAGCGCCGGAGGGCGAAAGGCATCCGGGGTCATGGAGGCCGAGAGATTAATCGGCTGTCGGAAAGGAGCTGGGCTATGCTGGGCCAGAGTTGAGAAAATGGGTGGACGACGAAAGAGCGCGATTAAGAGAGGAGAGAGCTCACGAGCGTGAGTTGGCAAGGAAACCCGCGAGGGGGAACTAGCTAAGCAGGCTACCTCCGCTAGCTAGCAAGCACCAGAGAAAGAGAAGTATCTGCAGTTGAGAATCGCTGCGCGACGGGGTCACCAGGAAGGCGCTGATGAAGGACTCGGAGACGCGCCAGTTCAAGCATTCCGAGGGAGTCCTCACAAGTTGATCCCGCAGTTCAACGAGCGGAGGGACGACCTCGATGCATACCTGCAGCGTTTTGAGCGCACGGCGACAGGTTTGGGGTGGCCTCAGGACAAATGGGCGACGACATTAGGCCTGTGTCTGACAGGAGAAGCGCTCACGGTGGTTGGTCGCATGACACCCACGGACGCGTTGGACTATCCTAAAGTAAAACTGGCTCTGCTCCAGAGATTTAGGTACACAAAGGAAGGATACCGTGAGAGATTTCGGGATGCTAAACCCGAGGAGGGTGAAACTAGGAGGCAGTTCGCCGCTAGGCTGGCAGGTTACTTTGATCGGTGGGTTGAGGTGTCAGAAATCGAAAAGACCTTCGAAGCGCTACGAGACACGGTTCTGGTGGAACAGTTTCTTGGGACCTGCTCAAGCAAGCTAGCTGTATTCCTTAAAGAGAGGGACTGCCGAACTTTGGATGAAGTGGCAGCAAAAGCTGACCTCTTTTTAGAGGCGCAAGCGCAATCGAGCACAGGTGGCAAACAGAAAGAAGAGACTGGAAAGAAACTGAGTGTAGGAGATCCAGCTAATAATGATAAAGGCGACTCCAGGAGAAGCAGCCGCTGTTTTCTCTGTGGGAAAGCGGGTCACAAAGCGGAAAATTGCCGGAGCAAAGCTCAAGGGTTTAAATCACCCGCGTGTTGGAACTGTGGACGCACGGGTCACAGGGCTAATCAGTGCAAGGCGGGACAGGACGGAAGACACCAGGCCTCATGCCTGTGGGCAAGGCCTACAGCTACCGCGGACGAGCCAGAGGAATCCTTCGTCACGCTGAGGAACGGAGACAAGATTCCGGTGGTGAATGCAGCCGTTGGGAGAGCTCCGAAGTTCCTTGCAGAGAATATGCCCGTGGCTGAAGGACGCCTAGGGAACAGGCGAATAAAAGTGCTCAGGGACACTGGGTGTAATACAGTAGTGGTCAGGAAGGACCTGGTCCCTCCGGAGAATTTCACCGGAAGATCGAGTGCCGTTTTCCTATTGGACCGGACAGTCAAGAACCTACCAGAGGCGAAGATTTCGATTCAGACGCCATTTTATACCGGAACGGTTCTAGCGAAATGTATCAGTGACCCACTATACGATCTGGTGTTGGGGAATATTCCGCAGGTCCGAAGTGCGGATGATCCAGATCCTGGATGGGAAAACGCCAGTGAAGTGGAAGAAGAAAGTCCTGTTGACGGCGCAGCGGTAAACCAAGGATCGGAGGTACGGGCGGACGTCCACGAGATGTCCGGTGCAGGCAAAAACAACGATGACTCACGTCACGCGAATTCTGGCGGAAGTTGCTGCAACCCACGACACAAGCGTCCCGCGAAGTGGAGAAAAGAAAAACGAAGAGTTAGGCCTGAACGTGCCGCAGGTATCAATGATCGATACGACTCCAGAGGCACTCGCTCGAGAGCAGAGAGAAGACGACTCGCTCAGAAGGTGTTTTGATGAAGTTGGGCAAATCACGAGAAGGCCGAAGTCTAGGACGAAGTTCCAGTTCTTTGTGAAAAACAGCCTGCTATACAGGTCTGTTGAGTATTCGTCGGGGAGAAAGACGATTCAACTGGTACTCCCGAAGAAGTTCAGACCGGCGGTGATGACACTCGCGCATGATGGCGTCATGTCCGGGCACCAAGGCATAAAGAACACGCTGGGCCTGGTGGCAGAAGAGTTTTTCTGGCCTAAGATGCAAAGCGATATCAAAAGATACGTCCGATCATGCGACGTCTGTCAGCGCTCGGTGTCAAAAGGCAAAGTGGGCAGGGCGCCTTTGGGGAATATGCCCACGGCCGAGACGCCTTTTCAGGAAGTAGCAATCGACATTATTGGACCTATCGCACCGAGCTGGACGAAGCGACAAGGATGGAAGGACGGTAATGTAAACAACAATTTGGACGCAAATAAAAAGCGCCGAAGTGCGTGCGCTGATCGAAGAATTCAGAGAGATCTTCTCCGATGTTCCGGGCTACGGTCGAAAAAGAATGCCTCGCGTTGGTATGGGCCGTCCCCAGATTCAAGTTGTTTCTGTATGGGCGAACTTTCAAGGTACAGACCGACCATCCGCCGTTAGAGCTTTTGAACAGAGCCAAACATACTAACAGCAGAGTTATGAGATGGAGCATGGCATTACAGGATCAGAGTTTTCATGTTGAATACATTAAGGGAAGAGACAACGTAGGAGCGGACTTCATGAGTCGAGTATAAAGAGCCAACCGACGGGTGGTTGGGTTTCTAAATAGTGTAATCTTTTGTACCCCAGGGAGGTAGACACTCTAGCTATGCTCTACGAATATTGAAACAAAGTTAAGAGTGCGGAAATGCCGCCGCTGAAGAGCAGCGTGAACTTTAGAGAAGTTTAGAAAAAAAAATGAATTACCAAGCGCGAAGGGACGGACTGTGACGACGAGCAGGACGTTCTCTGTTGCTGGGGGAAACTTTATGTGCAAGAAGTGTTTTGAACAGGGTGACACGGCTGTAAATGTTATCCGAACTCTTGTCTTTTATTTCATGGTGCTTTTTGTGCGCGGATGTGTGTGCGTGAGTGCTGCTATGGTGCTCACCGATGCCAAGGCCTGCTCTTCGACATCTCAGCAGCACAACGATACTACGCCTCATAAATCGAGGCTCTTCAAGTGGGGGGAATGTCACGTTCTTGGAGTGACAACAGGGTTAAGAAGAAGAAAAGGAGCAGGGCGAGCTGACGACAAGCGGAGAGCACGAGGTGTGTGTCTCGAGCGGACATTCGACGACTGAACCTGAAGGGCGGCAGTTGACCCGCCAACGCTCCCGGCAGACCAGGCTTCGCTCCTGGTGAACCCTGGCTTCGCTCCAGGTCTTTTCGCCACCATCAAGCCGGAGCGGCGTCGTGCTCGCTGCTCGCACCAGAAGCTCGGAGCACTGGATTTTTGAGCTCGAAGACGGACACGAAGGGGCGGCCTCGCAACGTTCCTGTCAACCCAGGCCGCGTTCCTGGTTGGTCAAGCGACATCATCGAATCGGTGCTGGGCGGCCCACAGCTCCTAGCAAGCTTGGACCCACACCCGTAACATCGAAGAACAAGGCCGGGTTCCGTGCCAAGCAAGATCGACGCTCGAGACTGTGAGTGTTCTCAGCTGCCATTTAAAGACGACCGAGACTGTCTGTAGTTACTGTAGCTATTTAATCACTGTATTTTATTTTCATTCGCTTCTTCTTTTTTTGTGCTTGTGAGTAAATTAATTTTCATTCGTCTACTTATGTGTCGCTTCGTCTTTCGACCTACCCTCGTCCCCTCGGAGGAACGTGACAATATCGAATCTCCACTGTACTCGGGAGTTCTGCCTTACTTCTCATTGCTCGTGGTCTGTTCGGGGCAAGCTAATCAGCCTCGTTGAGTGCGCTCGTCACCGCGCACTAGTGCACTGCGGAGAAGTGGTAGAGCAACTATTACGCTTTAGCATATCTCCCTTCACCGCGGCAACTCCTCGTGCTAGGGAGCATTACACTCCTAGAGAGTGGTATGCTGTACAAACACGCATCCAATACAGAAGGAAAAAAAGTTACATTTGTGGGCAATACGATGCGACAACTTGCTTTGCAGGCAAACTGTCAAAATAAAACCATTACCGGTCTATATTTATGTGCTGTAATATACTGACGACCTGTGTGTGTCATTAGTCGTGACCTTGTTTTTCAAACTCAAGATTCAGGAACTTCAATTTAGCAAAGTTTTAAATAAATCTGAGAAGGAAGGGGTACCTAAAAAACACCATTAACTTTTTGGAATTTTTTTTACAAACTTTAGTTGTTAGCGATTATCTATATTTAGGTATTTACCTTTTTCGAAGCCAACTAAATAGTCAATAAAATCTAACATAAAATTAGGTTTAACAGAGGACTTATGGAGAGTAGTAAATAGCCTTAAAGAGATCGATGGATCTTATTTTAAGTGGCATATTTCGCGTTAAGTTACTCATTTAGAATTGTCACAAGGTACATGAGAAGCGTCACTGATGTTCATAAAACTAAATAAGAGGTGTTATTGCAACTTCCGGAGCTTGGGCAAAATTTTAATTTATTAACTTGAACTAATTTATTCTACATTATTTCAGCGTAACACAGTCTTGATTTGTCTTTGATTTTATACATACACTTTTATACCTACATACACTTTTATACATACATTTTATACATACACAAACTAGAATCATATATACGGCCTGAGTACCTCCTTTGCTTTTCTGTTTCTCGATTATTCGTATAATAGACACAATTTTGTTGGTGTTCTTGGACATCACCCCCGGCCCTTTGTTTCTTCTTCGGGTGTGCCGCAAGACTTTACACTTGGGCCGAGTTTTTTCAATGTTTTTATTAATGATTTGAGCTCAATTGTTCGCAATTCGGTCATCTTGCAATACGCATATGATGTCAAGCTGTTTAGGCAGATCATATCGCTTGGTGAGACTTCGGGAAAAACTTATGGAGGATGTTAGGCATGTGTGTGCAATTGGTGTCGTCAGAACATGCTAACGCTCAATCCTTCTAAAACCGTTTTATGACTTTGTGTAGAAAGGTAGAAAAAATAAACTTTTGTTTATCAGATTGACGGTGATCCCCTGCGAAGAGTCGAGTGCACGCGTGATCTTGGTGTATACAGATTCTTCGTTGCACTTTACTGTACATGTTAACAACCTTATAAAAATGACTCTTTACGTAAGCTGGGAGTAATTTCTAGAATCACGTGCGAGTTCTCCATATCAACCTGTATTCTACGGTTATATTTCTCGTTAATCCGGACCAAGTTGGAGGTTTCCTCTGTAGTCTGGAATTGTATTAGTTCTACGGTAAGATGATTGGCAATGTTCAAAAGCGTTTTTTTTTTCGAATTGTTTACGATCATTTAAATTGGTCGTGCTGTTTATTCTTCTTATGCGAGACTGTTGGAACGATGCCAAATGCCCTACTTTGAGTTCCAGATGGTGTGAGCGCGATCTTGTTTTCCTGCAAATGTATTCATGGAATGATTGATTGCCCCAGATCTCACATCTGCTATTAATATTCACGTTCCGAGTCGAGTTTTGTTTCTCCGACTTTCCACATGGTAATCACATCATCCAAACCAGTCCCATGACCCCGTATCAGTGGCGTAGCCAGAAAATGTTTTTCGGAAAGTGTTTCACTGTGCAAAAGCAATCACGCACACAATAAAAAAAAAAAAAAAAAAAAAAAAATATATATATATATATATATATATATATATATATATATATAATAAAGTTAAATGTCGGGGGTGTTCCTGTACCTGAACACCCCCTGGATACGCGTGACCTGTATTCAACACTTCTACAATACCCTCAGTGGAGCAGATATTGATATTTTAACCCGAATTTCGTGGCTTTTGAGACTTTTGTAACTAACCATGTGAACATTTTGCTGTGCGTCATTACCAAGGCGTCAAGCTGGTCATGAGCACAGAAAATAAACAAATGAATGAATGAATGAATGAATCAGTCACTAACGGATATTCGTGCTCTGTTCTTCAACAATATGTATCTAACAAACAGAATGTAAGGGCGCAGTCAGGTGGTGCGTGCTGAACATTTCGAAGCAACCGACGTTCTCCTTCTCTTCTCTTGGCGTCAACTTCCGTTCTCCCGATTCTCAGGCTGCGTCAAAATGTAAATTAGCATCTGATTCAAAAGTGGCTGCTGCATAAATGCCGCAGCGTCACTACTTGCCCGCAAAACGCTCGAAGAGCCAATCTCTGCGATCTGCGAAACCAGCTCAGCGAATTTGATGACCCGGACCATCAGTGTTTTGGACCTCAATAATGAAGTCTGCGCTGCGGCATTACGCGATGCTGTAAGCATCACGCTTTGCATCGCGTGATGCCGCAGCGCAGAACTGCGCTTTGTAGGCTCTAAACGGATGCTTCCGCCTCATCATTCGCTGAGCTGATTTCGTAGATCGCACAGATTGCTCCTTCGAGCGTTTTGCGGGTAAGTAGACGCGCAGGCATTTCTTAGAGTGGTGCAGTGGAGCTTGCTAAACGAAAAGGATAACTTTCGTCGTAACATGCATTCTTGCTGCCTTGTATGGTGTTTTTAAGCACAAGCAATATTATTTTGTTGAGTGTTTGATTGAATTAAAGTCTCCTGTGGAATGAATGCTAACATAATCAAAGAAAGCTCCGTATTTTAGCTATAGGCAGGCCGCGCCACGCAAATCTGAACATGATAGTCGCAGTAAAAGTGAATTGGAATTGATTTACGCCCCAAAAAGTCTTGTGATGCACCAAAATTCACTTCTGGCTACTCCGAAGGGTGCTACAGAATGACTCCTCGTCAATCACATCACTGTTGCTATGAAATGTAACTAATTTATTGCAAACGCGTGTGCACGAGTATTCACGTGTGAAATATCTTGAGTGAATTTTGTATTTTTGAATCGAGTTTTCCAAGCGCACGCCTGGTGAGCCCCTCATGTTGGTTCCCTCGAAATTTACTAAGTGGCGACTGTATCGTCGCTGACATGAGTGCTGTATCAGCAGTTAAGTTGTGGAGTCCAAGGCTAGGCTAAAGGAGGCAGAGAGAGAAAGAGATCATGCAGTAGTTCGTGATTGGTCAAAGTCTTGCTTGATCTGATGTCGTCGCATTCAAATTAGCGGAGCTTTAATGGTGTCTGTATGTCCGCGTTTCAAAGAGCAGTGATAGAATACACGCACAGCGACGACTGACCATCTTCTACTGTGGACAGCAGACCCTTCAGGATCGCGTATAACGACACGCGCTCTGAAATCGATCCCAACTTCGCTAATCGTGCGTAACTTGAGTCAAAGATTTCTTCCTCGCAGACAAAAAAAAAAAAAAACCCTGGCTGGGGGAATTTTATCTAGAGAAGGAAACGAAAAATAAAAAGATGCGTAACTAGAAAAAAAAAAAGAAACCGTGGTTGGGGGAATTTTATTTAGAGAGAAACGAAGGTTAAAAAAATGCATACTAACTAAAAAAACAAAAACGGGAAAGGATTTAAAGATATAGCCCTCCTTTCTTTGCGTATGCACTGTCCGTTGTTTGTCTCTGTTGCTTACTCTTCCACTGTAAAAACACAGATATAGGTGTGTATGTGTGTGTGTGTGTGTGTGTGTGTGTGTGTGTGTGTGTGTGTGTGTGTGTGTGTGTGTGTGTGTGTGTGTGTGTGTGTGTGTGTGTGTGTGTGTGTGTGTGTGTGTGTGTGTGTGTGTGTGTGTGTGTGTGTGTGTGTGTGTGTGTGTTTTATAGCTTGCCATGCCTGCGCACCAACCGTGATAACCTTCGGGAAAATGTCGGCCAAATATTTGCTCGCCGTTTGCGAAACGTTGGTCGCCCGGTTTTTGTACTGACGCCGTTTATGTTCTCGCAGAACCGTGGATTTTATTAGGCACGCACCAAGCCATCACAGAGACGGGCCGGAACTGGGAGCATTTCTTGTCCATGTCAATTGGCCGATTTAATTAATCAACTAACTGGTGAGGTCTAAAGTCCCCCGATGCGTTTGTGATTATCTTTCAAGTAGTCTCAAATGCACCAATGCGAGAAGTCCGTGCTTCGTGCACCCATGGAAAGCAAATGGCGGCGCAGCACCGAAATGTGCGACCGTTGGAAGGCGAATGGAGACGGAGCAGCCGCTCGTGGCACGTGTCTCGCGCCTTCGCACGACTGTGGTTCTCGCTACTTGTCAGAAATGCGAAGCGTGAATTTTATTCATGGTCGTTGGGGAGACCTGTACTTCGTTTCAGCTTGGGTCCAGACGCAGCCGATGCTACAGGCGCGAGGCTCCGGGCTTCCAGCGTCCCTGCCAAGCACGCGCGCTCGTGCAGTAGAGGCACTGTTCGGGGCCACACGCTCGTGCTTGCAGCATCGGCTGCGTCTGGACCCAAGCTGAAACGAAGTATAGACAAAGATCGAAATAGGGCATGTCACTTCGTCTCAATATTACTTCATCGTCTACACCTAGCAATAGGGAGTTTTAGTAGAAACATTCCGACACTTCCAATAACGACACGGTGCATGCACAAGAGCGTCTGGGCGTCTGCGAAGCATCGGGCATCGTTATCGGAATGGTCTTCAAAAACTCCGTAACGGCCGAAAGAAACAAGTGGACGACACGAAAAAGACTCGGTGGAAGTTACCGCGGGGAAACCTCCGCAATCGCTAGCTGTGGAGGACAGTCGCTTAGTCCGCCACTTTCTGCTCCATGCCACCTTCAAAACAACCGTCGAACACCCTTCGCGTTCTTAACCGCGTCGTCATCGTCACCTAGCTCCGACGCGACTCGTCTCGCCCTCCGTCCTGCGTGGGCCGACACAGCCGAGCGCCGGCACGTCCTCCGCTGGGCAGGACCGCGTCCTGCCTCCACTGGATTGCGTCTCTGCGTTCCCGCGCCGTCTCTGCTTTCCGCTTCGCACAGCGTCGCAGAGGGAAAGTGGGAGAGGGTGGAACACGAGAGGGAAGGAGAGAGTAAGGGAGAAGAAAGAAAAAAGAAAAGGAGGAGGCGGCTGAGCGGAAGTGCGCCGTGACGTCACCAGCGCCACCGCCGCCAGCACCTCGGCTCGGACTTCGGGTTCCCCGCTCCGCCGTCTGCCTGCGGCGTCTGCCGCTGCGGTGTGTCTGGCCGCCCGGGGTCCCCGACGGAGACTTTGTAGCACTTTGTTTCCACGAGCCGTTGGCTGTTTTGTGCACCGCGTTGTCCCCGGACATTTTTTTTTTTTAATCCTCACTCTCTCTTAATTTTCTCGGCCGTTCGGCGAATGCCGGTGCTTCGGCGGTGATTCGGCGTGTCGAAAGTGATGTGTTGTCGACGGTGGTGATGTGCCATGTGCGTTGGATTTAACGGCAATGGATACCACGCTCGACTTCTTCAAGGCCCCGCTCTTCCGGTATGCCTTCTCTTTCTTCTCTCCTCCCCTATACTCCGATGTTATAATTATCTTAGTTGATGACTCCTCAAGTCTGAAATTGCATTATATTCTTAAGTTTCTATCTCGATTCCCTCTTTGGGAAAGAGTAGGTGCAGTAGCAGACGACTTTCGACAAATCTGTCTCCTATTTTTTTTCGCGTGATAAATGAAATTTGTACCAGCCTTTTTTAGTGCGCTTTTTTTTTCTAATTATCTTTTAATTAATATGGAAACCCAGAAACGGTAAGGAAACGAGACGGGCAACACAAAGTGCTCTTGACGGCGTTGTTAGTATTAGTTTTACCCCTTTAATTCATGCCGAACTTTCTCCGGTGCTGGTGGCTTTTCTCAATTTTGCGGAAAAGCGGCAAAAAAGACGGCTGGAAAATTAAAAAAAAAAAAAAAGCGACAAACAAAAATTACAAAGAAAAAAAGTTCAAGCAGTTAATTTAAAACACTAGGTTCTCTTTTGTTTCAATCTAGGGCTTGGCAGCAGTCCAGCAATATAAAAAGAAAGGTTATACTTTTTTGTTTTGTTTTATGTCGTTGGTTCTTCCTTTTTACGCGGGCTTTCTCGAGCTGCGTCGTTTCGGCGCTTCGAGGATCCGCAGGCGTATCTGCGACCACGTGCCTCGTGCAAAGCGCCGTTCGCACGAAGCTACCGCGTTGCGGGGTGGTAAAAATAACCAAAAGAAAAAAGGGCGGAATGTGCCGACACTATGACAACGAGGGGTGGTTGGGACATCGTCAGAACGCTGTTTACGCCGTTCGGTCTTTTTGAAGCAACGTGTGTTTTCTTGCTGCCGAGTGTGGAGCCGCAGAGTGAGGATTCTGGTCGATTGCGAAGTCGCCTTCTTCCGAGATAACCCCCTCGCTTTCTTTCGGGACCTTTTTACGATTGTGAAAATGCAAATGAGAGTGCTGTCGACGGCGTTCATTTGAAGAACAGTCTCCCCACTCTCCTTTTAATCCAAGCCAATCCGAGCTCGGCGTCGAAAAAGCGCTTTTCCCGGCTTAAACGTTTTTTTTTTACAAAGTTTAGTGTTTTATTGGGGGTGACACCGCTAATACGTCATACAAAAGACCGTCTGTGCACACACTGTCTGTGGTGTATTTACTCCTCGAATCGACAGTCCTGTCTTACAAATAAATCTCTGCAGATAGGTTCGAAGCCTACAGATGTAATACTGAGGCGCACAATGCTCCCAGCTTTGCTCGAGGCATGCCCGCTCACACTTGTGTCATCGTGTCTGCTCGCGTGTCGTTTGCGTTGAGCGTCACACTGATCGGACTCGGGTGCAGCGTCAGCGGTCCATAAGGGCTCACTAAGTGGAGGCCCGGCCGAACGCTGCGTTGGAAACACGCGCAACTAATCTATGCAGTTGTTGCTGTCCCCACGACTGTAGTTCCCAACTTGGCCGCTGGGGGCGCTACGGTTGGACAAAATGGCTAGGTGGCGTAAGCTACCGCCCGATCCAAAGGGCTCAGCCGGATTCACCCATCCATCCATCCTTCCCCCAATATGCACCCACCGATAGTTGTCCGTTATCCGGGACATGCAAATGCAAAGAGCAAATTCGTCTGCTTTTTTTTGTGGGAGTTGTGGTGACGTCAGAACGCCGAGCTCTGATTGGCTCTGATTGAAGGATAGTGGGTAGACCTCAAGGCAGCTTGCTTCGATGTCTACCTACTATCCTTCCAATCGGAGCCAATCAGGAGCTAGGCGTTCTTACCTCCTCACAACCCCTGAAAAAAAAGAAAAGAGCAGACGATGCGCTTTGCATAGAGATGTCGGCCACTCTGAAAGCTGAACGAACTACCTCGTTGTTATTGCAAAATTATTTTTCGAGATGAAAGGATTTTGTCTGTACATATGCAACTACCTGCTTTCTCTATGTCATCCCTGTTTTTAAGTTGCAACGAACGTTACGTAATCCTGGACATCCACGACCTGTACACATAAATGTCTAAAGTAGGAAACACTTATACTTGTATTAGCCTCAATAACGGTATGTTGGAAAAAAAGTAGGCTCGCGGGGATTAGTAATTGTTTCCTTTATGCGTTGAATTCAGATATATGTAGGTGCAACTTAGATTAGCTTTGCAGTATTTTATCGAGACCTACATGTTTCAAGTGCTAAAACCATCGAGCTTGATCCTCCGACAACTGAGTCTTATAAGAAGTACTTCGTGCAACGTATAAATATTTCGCTATTGTTTTCTTATGTGAGAGCGAGTATAACGTGTCCCAGGCACTTAGCCAGGATTTTGTTTCGGGGGGGGGGGGGGGCGCACATGACAAAATGCTGTATGAGGGGAGGGCGGAGAGGAGGTCCCAGCAAAATGGAAGATTTTTTGGGGCGGGGGGGGGGAGGGGGGGGCCCGCCCCCCCCCCCCTTTTTGGCTACCTGCCTGACGTGTCCTTCGACGCGCTGATTGGACACGAGGCCGAGCCGAACGTCGACGCAGCACTCGTGCCCAATCACGCTCCATCTGACATGCGATGACGTCGCAATTCCAGCGCACGGTGTTGGCGGAGCCCGCGTCTGCGCGATGGGGTTAGGCCACCGCCCGCCAATCTACTACGTGCAAACATATTATCCTTCTTTTTTTTTTTTTTGCAGAATACGTACATTTTGTTTTAGCGTAACTTGGCAAAGAGTGAACGCTGCGGCCCTCACGAGCCAATGAAAGCGACGGAGCGAAGCACCTGTCAGCTCTCCGGAAGAGGAGAGCACTCCGACGAGAAGTTGTCACGTGCTTGTACTCCGACGCGCCGATAAGCTCACTGGGGCAGGTAAGCCTTCACCGTTTGCCAAGTTGTGGTGAAACGGAATATTGCCGCACTTTAACTTTGTGAAATTAAGCGCACCTCGTACATTTGAGCAGTGTGAAGCGCTCCGCAGCAGGCTCTAAAATATCCGTCGGACGAGGAACAGCACTGTCAACATCGGCACTTTTACAAGCTACATTATACCGTCGATATTATTCGGATAAATGTGTTACGATCCTGAGTAGCGGCCACGAACATAAATCAAACGCTGGAAGCGGCTCATTGGAGGCTCTCATAAACGGAAAGGAAATTGTTACTGAGAAAGGGCGATGACACATATGGGTTATGTAGCATTTCGACTACGAATATTTAAAATACGTACGGAAACACTTTCGGCACTTTAGATTTAGTATTTAACCACTGTCTATTTGTCGTCTGTATTTAGGTACTCAAAAATGGGTATCTCAAATACAATCGCAATCACCGTATTTTCCGGACATTAGTCCGCGAACTATACATGTTTAAAAGTTGAGATTTTAGGCACTGCTGACTGCGGACTATGCAGGATTTTTGTTTTTCAATATCGTTGATTATGACGAGACGCGGCGTATTTTGCGAATGAAAGAGCATATTAATGGTGATTTATGTATATTATGGGCTTCTTTGTGAGCTAAGAAAGCAGACATTTGTCAGGGGGTGCCGTGTAGGAGAATATTTTCGTGTCGACTAAGCACCAGGTGCGTACAATGCACGAGGTGCGGATTATGCACCGAGTTGCGGACTATCTAAGCAAAATTTTAATTTTTGACCCCGAATTTGCCCCTGCCGACTATACACCGGGTGCGGACTATAGTCCGGAAAATACGGTAAATACAATATAAAATACAATTGCTACGTAAAATGTTAATAAGACGTCCGAATGTTTAGACTTCGAAAACCTCGCTATGAGAAATCGGGGGTGTATTGATCGCCTGGGGAGTTTATCGTCTCCTGGATGGAGGGGGGGGGGGGGATCGGCCTCTAACTGCTCGGATGGGGGCGCCCCGACGCGTTCCCAGTGACGGCTTGCTCAGTCGGGAGACTGCTACAATGGAGTTTTGGCGATGAGTGGCGCCGGTCTGGGTCCACTTGGACTCGATGCCGCTTTATTTTCTGGCTTCGAAGGACACGGCGCCAATTTGCATTGACGTCGCGAAATGGGTGTGTTTTTCCCCGTAAAGTATCGCCAAGATAGGAGAGTTCCCCAAGGGGTTTAGCGTTGTTTTTCTTCGTAGAAAAGGGAAATGACGAGTTCCGTGGCTTCCCTGTGATTGGGGGAGGACCCGCTGGCACTGGGGCCAATAGAACTGTATAATTGTCTTGATTGGACGGGCCCTGTGTCAGCGAGAACTTTTCTCGACCGTGCCGGCGGGAAAACGTTGAGTTTTAACAGGCCCGCGCGCGGAGCAAGTTATCTCCCGCGGTCCCCCAGTCCGTGCAGCTTCGTCGCGAGCGACAAGCAGTTACTTCGAGCCTCACCGTGCGCGGTGGGCACCTTGCGTCGAGGCGCGTTTTTCGTCTTCCTACTGCCGTGATCGAACAGTAGAGTCTTGTAACCGGGTTTGCTGTCGTCATTTTAATATATTTGTTTTTATCAATCGTTGCTCTCGACTTTGAGCGTCTTTCCTCGAGGCTCCGCCACCACCAACGAACAGCGAAGCGACCACCCAGCGCGGCAGTCCACGATCAGTCCGGCCCTGACCTGGAATGTCAGTAAAGACTGGTACAGAACGACTGACCTTCAGGGGAGGCATCTTTACTGTGGGTGTAGTACTTACACACCTTGTCCCATATATAACACTACCAAAACCATAATCCGACGTTCAGTCCACTCATGTTGAGCCGACGATACCAACTTTCACGAGCGGCTTGATAGTCGAGTGATACAACCTGTTAAAATAGCTAATGTATGCATTAAATACTACAGGAAAACACTGAACGTTTTGTTAACCCTGCTTCAAAAAATTATTATTATTTTAGGTTTTGATACGTGCAGATCAGTTGTTTTGTAAGTTATATCTAGAATGCCGTGTTTTCGGATAAGTTAGGAAAAACTCTAAACAACACCCGCTGGTAAAATCTTGGTCAGTTCGGATTTATCGGATAAACTCCAAATTTTGATGTTCAAATGCATCCCCCCCCCCCAAAAAAAAAAAAAAAAGAAGACGGTGTTTTTACATTTGTTATTACAGTTGTTTCAAGTCTCGGGCCATTGCCGAAAGAGGTCTTACCGCTTATCTCGTTAAGGTTCATTCAGGGCAAGGAGGTCATTGTGGTTTCGAGTCATGACAAAAGTTAATGAAGAGTTTACTCTTCGTTAACCATATTGAATAAACCTGAGACTGAGGCAGAAATGAACATATAAGTCGAAGGAACAGAAAAGGGACAGGACGACGTCTCCTGTCCTTTCTGTTCCTTCGACCTGTAGCTCATTTCGCCCCAATTCCAGTTTATTCAACATGGTTAACTTCCCTAGCTCGCCTGCACCCTATACTATATTGTCTTTACACTTCGTGCTTTAGAGGAAGGGGAGGTTGTGGTGTTTGTAGCAGTGAGGGTTATGGACCATAAGAGATTGCATAAAATGGGGAAAAGAGGCAGTTGAAACTTCTCTATTACATCCACACTCACCTCGCGCGGCTGCGGAGTAGGTTGATCAAATAAAATGGGATGAATACGAGCTTCGCAGCGAGTGCATGCAGGAACTTGTTGATTTTTAAGGTATCGACGTTTATCGAAGCAACGCCTGTGTGGAAGCTTTGATCGTGGTACAAAATTAGTATTGCCAATGCCAATGGCACCAATGCCTAAATCCAGCTCAAAAGAAACATTAATGGATACGAGCGCGATTGTCTTTTTTATACAATATACTATTTTTTAATGTACCGTACGTTTACACCCGGATATTATTTATTTATTTTTAATAGGAAACACTGCGAAATTAAACTCCGAATTTCCGAAAATTGAGAATCAGACAAAAGTAAATTCCGAATTTTCGGCAAAGATTAACTTGAAAAGCACCCTCCGAATCTGTCGAGAAAATAAACTCTGAAAACGCGGAATCCTAGTGACGTCACACAGCTATCAAGCCGCCCGTGAATATTGTGTATCGTCGTCAGCTTGACCTCAGTGAACTGAGCGTCGAAATGTAGTTTTGGGGTGTTATATACGGTGCAAGGGGTATAAGTACTCCCCTACTTCTAAAACGGCCTTCTCACAGCCGGTCTGCCCTTGAGCTGTAGAAAATAAAAGCGTATTTGGGCTATATATAAAAAAAAACTTTAAAAATGAAAGCGAAAAAAAGAAACACGCGAAGGTCAAGTTGACGGACGACGTACACCCGAAGCCTTGTAGCACCCTGTGGTCAGCCTGTGGTTAGAGTTCCTGTATATAACTACCTACGGTAGCAGAGAGTTGCGCATTCAGCCTCGGCGGGTGGCCGTAGCGCCGGCTTTCCCGCACGCCCTGGATGCTTTGCTCCTCACGTGACTAAATTTGGCGAATAGCGGCGCCGCGCGCCGCCGCGCATGGAAAACA
The DNA here is from genome assembly GCA_037355805.1 of Ixodes ricinus. Classification (NCBI taxonomy): domain Eukaryota; kingdom Metazoa; phylum Arthropoda; class Arachnida; order Ixodida; family Ixodidae; genus Ixodes; species Ixodes ricinus. The sequence goes on along the minus strand of JAZHYW010000649.1, from coordinate 182 downwards.
GGAGAGGGAGGAGAAGGAGGGCGAAAGCAGGAGACATACGCCGGGGCGCGAAACGTCGGCGGGCGACCGCGAAGTGGCTTTCTTGCACGGCGCCGGATGCTTTGCTCCTCACGTGATGGATCTCGGCGAATAGCGGCGTGGCGGCGCGGGGAAATCAAATGCGCAACTCTGCTCCCCCTTCG
>JAZHYW010000648.1:0-10912 GCA_037355805.1 Ixodes ricinus | reverse complement strand
AATATCAAATCTCCACTGTACTCGGGAGTTCTGCCTATACTTCTCATTGCTCGTGGTTCTGTTCGGGGCAAGCTAATCAGCCTCGTTGAGTGCGCTCGTCACCGCGTACCAGTGCACTGCGAGAAGTGGTAGAGTAGCTATTACGCTTTAGCATAGCTCCCTTCACTCGCGGTAACTCCTCGTGCTAGGGAGAAGTACATCTAGAGAGTGGTATGTTACCAAACACGCATCCAATACAGAAGAAAAAAATTAGCATTTGTGGGCACACTGATGCGACAACTTGTTTTGCAGGCAAACTGTCAAAATAAAACCATTACCAGTCTATATTTATTTACTGTAATATACTGACGACTTGTGTGTGTCATTAGTCGTGACCTTGTTTTCAAACTCAAGATTTCAAGGGAACTTCAATTTAGCAACATGGATTTTTAAATAACTCTGAGAAGGAAGGGGCAACCTTAAAAAACACCATTAACTTTTGGAATTTTTTTTTTTTTTTACAAAACTTTAAGCTGTTAGCGATTATCTATATTTAGGTATTTGCCTTTTTCGAAGCCAACAAATAGTCAATAAAATCTAACATAAAATTAGAGTTTAACAGAGGACTTATGGAGAGTAGTAAATAGCCTTAAAGGATCAGATCGGATCTTATTTTTAAGTGGCATATTTCGCGTTAAGTTGCTCATTTTAGAATCGTCACAAGGTACATGAGAAGCGTCACTGATGTTCATAAAACTAAATAAGAAAGTGTTATTGCAACTCTCCGGAGCTTCTGGGCAAAATGTTAATTTATTAGCTTGAACTAGTTTATTCTCACATTATTTCAGCGTAACACAGTCTTGATTTGTCTTTGATCTTATACATACACTTTTATACCTACATACACTTTTATACATACACATTTTATACATACACAAACTAGAATCATACGGCCTGAGTACCTCCCTTTGCTCTTCTGTTTCTCGATTATTTGTATAATAATGCATCATAATTTTTGTTGGTGTTCTTGGACATCACCCCCGGCCCTTTGTTTCTTCTTCGGGTGTGCCGCAAGACTTTACACTTGGGCCGATTTTTTTCAATGTTTTTATTAATGATTTGAGCTCAATTGTTCGCAATTCGGTCATCTTGCAATACGCATATGATGTCAAGCTGTTTAGGCAGATCATATCCTTGGTAGACTGGGAAAAACTTATGGAGGATGTTAGGCATGTGTGTGCAATTGGTGTCGTCAGAACATGCTAACGCTCAATCCTTCTAAAACCGTTTTATGACTTTGTGTAGAAAGGTAGAAAAAATAAACTTTTGTTATCAGATTGACAGTGATCCCCTGCGAAGAGTCGAGTGCACGCGTGATCTTGGTGTATACAGATTCTTCGTTGTACTTTACTGTACATGTTAACAGCCTTATAAATGACTCTTTGCGTAAGCTGGGAGTAATTTCTAGAATCACGTGCGAGTTCTCCATATCAACCTGTATTCTACGGTTATATTTCTCGTTAATCCGGACCAAGTTGGAGGTTTCCTCTGTAGTCTGGAATTGTATTAGTTCTACGAGTCAAGGATGATTGGCAATGTTCAAAAGCGTTTTTTTTTCGAATTGTTTACGATCGTTAAATTGGTCGTGCTGTTTATTCTTCTTATGCGAGACTGTTGGAACGATGCAAATGCCCTACTTTGAGTTCCAGACTGGCGTGAGCGCGATCTTGTTTTCCTGTACAAAATGTATTCATGGATGAATTGATTGCCCAGATCTCACATCTGCTATTAATATTCACGGTTCCGAGTCGAGTTTTGCGGGTTTCTCCGACTTTCCATGTTAATCACGTCATCAAACCAGTCCCATGACCCGTATCAGTGGCGTAGCAGAAAATGTTTTCGGAAAGTGTTTCACTGTGCTAAGGCAATCACGCACACAATAAAAAAAAAAAAAATATATATATATATATATATATATATATATATATATATATATATATATATATATAATAAAGTTAAATTTCGGGGGTGTTCTGTCACCTGAACACCCCCTGGATACGCGCCTGACCTGTATTCAGCACTTCTACACTACCCCCAGGGGAGCAGATATTGATGTTTTTAACTCGAAAATTTGTAGCTTTTAAGACTTTTGTAACTAACCTGTGAACATTTTTTGACATTGCTTGCGTCATTACCAAGGCGTCAAGCTGATTTCATGACACAGAAAATAAACAAATGAAATGAAATGAATGAATGAATCCGTCACTAACGGATATTCGTGCTCTGTTCTTCAGCAATATGTATCTAACAAACAGAATGTAAGGGCGCAAGTCAGGTGGTGTGTGCTGAACATTTCGAAGCAACCGACGTTCTCCTTCTCTTCTCTTGGCGTCAACTTCCGTTCTCCCGGGGTTGCGTCAAAATGTAAATTCAGCATCTGATTCAAAAGTGGCTGCTGCGCTCTGAAATGCCTGCGCCTCTACTTGCCCGCAAAACGCTCGAAGAGCCAATCTCTGCGATCTGCGAAACCAGCTCAGCGAATGCCCATGGTGCCGGACCATCAGTGTTTGGACCTCAATAATTGAAGTCTGCGCTGTGAGCATTACGCGATGCTGTAAGCATGCACGCTTTGCATCGCGTAATGCCGCAGCGCAGAACTACGCTTGTAGGCTCTAAACGGATGCTTCGCACTCATCATTCGGCGAGCTGATTTCGTAGATCGCAGAGATGGTCTTCGAGTGTTTGCGGGTAAGTAGACGCGCAGGCATTTCTTAGAGATTGGTGCAGTGGACTTGCTAAACGAAAAGGATAACTTTCGTCGTAACATTCTTGCTGCCTTGTATTGTTTTTTTAAGCACAAGCAATATTGTTGTTGAGTGTTTGATTGATTAAAGTCTCCTGTGGAATGAATGCTAACATAATCAAAGAAAGCTCCGTATTTTAGCTATAGGCAGGCCGCGCCACGCAAATCTGAACATGATAGTCGCAGTAAAAGTGAATTGGAATTGATTTACGCCCTAAAAAGCTTTGTGATGCACAAAATTCACTTCTGGCTACTCCGAAGGGTGCTACAGAATGACTCCTCGTCAATCACATCACTGTTGCTATGAAATGCAACTAATTTATTGCAAACGCGTGTGCACGAGTATTCACGTGTGAAATATCTTGAGTGAATTTTGTATTTTTGAATTGAGTTTTCCAAGCGCACTGCCTGGTGAACCTCATGTTGGTTCCTCGAAATTTACTAAGTGGCGACTGTATCGTCGCTGACCATGAGTGCTGTATCAGCAGTTAAGTTGTGGAGTCCAAAGCTAGGCTAAAGGAGGCAGAGAGAGAAAGAGATCATGCAGTAGTTCGTGATTGGTCAAAGTCTTGCTTGATCTGATGTCGTCGCATTCAAATTAGCGGAGCTATAATGAGTGTCTGTATGTCCGCGTTTCCAAAGAGCAGTGATAGAATACACGCACAGCGACGACTGACCATCTTCTACTGTGGACAGCAGACCCTTCAGGATCGCGTATAACGACACGCGCTCTGAAATCGATCCCAACTTCGCTAATCGTGCGTAACTTGAGTCAAAGATTTCTTCCTCGCAGACAAAAAAAAAAAAGAACCCTGGCTGGGGGAATTTTATCTAGAGAAGGAAACAAAAATAAAAATGATGCGTAACTAGAAAAAAAAAAAGAAACCGTGGTTGGGGGAATTTTATTTAGAGAGAAACGAAGGTTAAAAAGATGCAACTAACTAAAAAACAAAAACGGGAAAGGATTTTAAAGATATAGCCCTCCTTCTTTGCGTTGCACTGTCCGTTGTTTGTCTCTGTTGCTTACTCTTCCACTGTAAAAACACAGATAGGTGGTATGGTGTGTATGTGTGTGTGTGTGTGTGTGTGTGTGTGTGTGTGTGTGTGTGTGTGTGTGTGTGTGTGTGTGTGTGTGTGTGTGTGTGTGTGTGTGTGTGTGTGTGTGTGTGTGTGTGTGTGTGTGTGTGTGGTGTGTGTGTGTGTGTGTGTGTGTGTGTTTTATAGCTTGCCATGCCTGCGCACCAACCGTGATAACCTTCGGGAAAATGTCGGCCAAATATTTGCTCGCCGTTTGCGAAACGTTGGTCGCCCGGTTTTTGTACTGACGCCGTTTATGTTCTCGCAGAACCGTGGATTTTATTAGGCACGCACCAAGCCATCACAGAGACAGGCCGGAACTGGGAGCATTTCTTGTCCATGTCAATTGGCCGATTTAATTAATCAACTAACTGGTGAGGTTTAAAGTCCCCCGATGCGTTTGTGATTATCTTTCAAGTAGTCTCAAATGCACCAATGCGAGAAGTCCGTGCTTCGTGCACCCATGGAAAGCAAATGGCGGCGCAGCACCGAAATGTGCGACCGTTGGAAGGCGAATGGAGACGGAGCAGCCGCTCGTGGCACGTGTCTCGCGCCTTCGCACGACTGTGGTTCTCGCTACTTGTCAGAAATGCGAAGCGTGAATTTTATTCATGGTCGTTGGGGAGACCTATACTTCGTTTCAGCTTGGGTCCAGACGCAGCCGATGCTACAAGCGCGAGCTCCGGGCTTCCAGCGTCCCTGCCAAGCACGCGCGCTCGTGCAGTAGAGGCACTGTTCGGGGCCACACGCTCGTGCTTGTAGCATCGGCTGCGTCTGGACCCAAGCTGAAACGAAGTATAGACAAAGATCGAAATAGGGCATGTCACTTCGTCTCAATATTACTTCATCGTCTACACCCTAGCAATAGGGAGTTTTAGTAGAAACATTCCGACACTTCCAATAACGACACGGTGCATGCACAAGAGCGTCTGGGCGTCTGCGAAGCATCGGGCATCGTTATCGGAATGGTCTTCAAAAACTCCGTAACGGCCGAAAGAAAAAGTGGACGACACGAAAAAGACTCGGTGGAAGTTACCGCGGGGAAACCTCCGCAATCGCTAGCTGTGGAGGACAGTCGCTTAGTCCGCCACTTTCTGCTCCATGCCACCTTCAAAACAACCGTCGAACACCCTGTCACGCGTTCATTATCAGCTCCATCGCGTCGTTCGTCGTCTGCTCCGCAACCGACGCGACGTCTGCTAGACGTCTGCTACGATTCCGCGCCGCCGTCTTGCTTTCCCTTCGCACAGCGTCGCAGAGGGAAAGTGGGAGAGGGCGGAACACGAGAGGAAGGAGAGAGTAAGGGAGAAGAAAGAAAAAAGAAAAGGAGGAGGCGGCTGAGCGGAAGTGCGCCGTGACGTCACCAGCGCCACCGCCGCCAGCACCTCGGCTCGGACTTCCGGGTTCCCCGCTCCGCCGTCTGCCTGCGGCGTCTGCCGCTGCGGTGTGTCTGGCCGCCCGGGGTCCCCGACGGAGACTTTGTAGCACTTTGTTTCCACGAGCCGTTGGCTGTTTTGTGCACCGCGTTGTCCCCGGACATTTTTTTTTTTTAATCCTCACTCTCTCTTAATTTTCTCGGCCGTTCGGCGAATGCACGGTGCTTCGGCGGTGATTCGGCGTGTCGAAAGTGATGTGTTGTCGACGGTGGTGATGTGCCATGTGCGTTGGATTTAACGGCAATGGATACCACGCTCGACTTCTTCAAGGCCCCGCTCTTCCGGTATGCCTTCTCTTTCTTCTCTCCTCCCCTATACTCCGATGTTATAATTATCTTAGTTGATGACTCCTCAAGCTGAAATTGCATTATATTCTTAAGTTTCTATCTCGATTCCCTCTTTGGGAAAGAGTAGGTGCAGTAGCAGACGACTTTCGACAAATCTGTCTCCTATTTTTTTTTCGCGTGATAAATGAAATTTGTACCAGCCTTTTTAGTGCGCTTTTTTTTTTCTAATTATCTTTTAATTAATATGAAACCCAGAAACGGTAAGGAAACGAGACGGGCAACACAAAGTGCTCTTGACGGCGTTGTTAGTATTAGTTTTACCCCTTTAATTCATGCCGAACTTTCTCCGGTGCTGGTGGCTTTTCTCAATTTTGCGAAAAAGCGGCAAAAAAGACGGCTGGAAAATTAAAAAAAAAAAAAAAGCGACAAACAAAAATTACAAAGAAAAAAAGTTCAAGCAGTTAATTTAAAACACTAGGTTCTCTTTTGTTTCAATCTAGGGCTTGGCAGCAGTCCAGCAATATAAAAAGAAAGGTTATACTTTTTTGTTTTGTTTTATGTCGTTGGTTCTTCCTTTTTACGCGGGCTTTCTCGAGCTGCGTCGTTTCGGCGCTTCGAGGATCCGCAGGCGTATCTGCGACCACGTGCCTCGTGCAAAGCGCCGTTCGCACGAAGCTACCGCGTTGCGGGGTGGTAAAAATAACCAAAAGAAAAAAGGGCGGAATGTGCCGACACTATGACAACGAGGGGTGGTTGGGACATCGTCAGAACGCTGTTTACGCCGTTCGGTCTTTTTGAAGCAACGTGTGTTTTCTTGCTGCCGAGTGTGGAGCCGCAGAGTGAGGATTCTGGTCGATTGCGAAGTCGCCTTCTTCCGAGATAACCCCCTCGCTTTCTTTCGGGACCTTTTTACGATTGTGAAAATGCAAATGAGAGTGCTGTCGACGGCGTTCATTTGAAGAACAGTCTCCCCACTCTCCTTTTAATCCAAGCCAATCCGAGCTCGGCGTCGAAAAAGCGCTTTTCCCGGCTTAAACGTTTTTTTTTTTACAAAGTTTAGTGTTTTATTGGGGGTGACACCGCTAATACGTCATACAAAAGACCGTCTGTGCACACACTGTCTGTGGTGTATTTACTCCTCGAATCGACAGTCCTGTCTTACAAATAAATCTCTGCAGATAGGTTCGAAGCCTACAGATGTAATACTGAGGCGCACAATGCTCCCAGCTTTGCTCGAGGCATGCCCGCTCACACTTGTGTCATCGTGTCTGCTCGCGTGTCGTTTGCGTTGAGCGTCACACTGATCGGACTCGGGTGCAGCGTCAGCGGTCCATAAGGGCTCACTAAGTGGAGGCCCGGCCGAACGCTGCGTTGGAAACACGCGCAACTAATCTATGCAGTTGTTGCTGTCCCCACGACTGTAGTTCCCAACTTGGCCGCTGGGGGCGCTACGGTTGGACAAAATGGCTAGGTGGCGTAAGCTACCGCCCGATCCAAAGGGCTCAGCCGGATTCACCCATCCATCCATCCTTCCCCCAATATGCACCCACCGATAGTTGTCCGTTATCCGGGACATGCAAATGCAAAGAGCAAATTCGTCTGCTTTTTTTTGTGGGAGTTGTGGTGACGTCAGAACGCCGAGCTCTGATTGGCTCTGATTGAAGGATAGTGGGTAGACCTCAAGGCAGCTTGCTTCGATGTCTACCTACTATCCTTCCAATCGGAGCCAATCAGGAGCTAGGCGTTCTTACCTCCTCACAACCCCTGAAAAAAAAGAAAAGAGCAGACGATGCGCTTTGCATAGAGATGTCGGCCACTCTGAAAGCTGAACGAACTACCTCGTTGTTATTGCAAAATTATTTTTCGAGATGAAAGGATTTTGTCTGTACATATGCAACTACCTGCTTTCTCTATGTCATCCCTGTTTTTAAGTTGCAACGAACGTTACGTAATCCTGGACATCCACGACCTGTACACATAAATGTCTAAAGTAGGAAACACTTATACTTGTATTAGCCTCAATAACGGTATGTTGGAAAAAAAGTAGGCTCGCGGGGATTAGTAATTGTTTCCTTTATGCGTTGAATTCAGATATATGTAGGTGCAACTTAGATTAGCTTTGCAGTATTTTATCGAGACCTACATGTTTCAAGTGCTAAAACCATCGAGCTTGATCCTCCGACAACTGAGTCTTATAAGAAGTACTTCGTGCAACGTATAAATATTTCGCTATTGTTTTCTTATGTGAGAGCGAGTATAACGTGTCCCAGGCACTTAGCCAGGATTTTGTTTCGGGGGGGGGGGGGGGCGCACATGACAAAATGCTGTATGAGGGGAGGGCGGAGAGGAGGTCCCAGCAAAATGGAAGATTTTTTGGGGCGGGGGGGGAGAGGGGGGGGCCCGCCCCCCCCCCCCTTTTTGGCTACCTGCCTGACGTGTCCTTCGACGCGCTGATTGGACACGAGGCCGAGCCGAACGTCGACGCAGCACTCGTGCCCAATCACGCTCCATCTGACATGCGATGACGTCGCAATTCCAGCGCACGGTGTTGGCGGAGCCCGCGTCTGCGCGATGGGGTTAGGCCACCGCCCGCCAATCTACTACGTGCAAACATATTATCCTTCTTTTTTTTTTTTTTGCAGAATACGTACATTTTGTTTTAGCGTAACTTGGCAAAGAGTGAACGCTGCGGCCCTCACGAGCCAATGAAAGCGACGGAGCGAAGCACCTGTCAGCTCTCCGGAAGAGGAGAGCACTCCGACGAGAAGTTGTCACGTGCTTGTACTCCGACGCGCCGATAAGCTCACTGGGGCAGGTAAGCCTTCACCGTTTGCCAAGTTGTGGTGAAACGGAATATTGCCGCACTTTAACTTTGTGAAATTAAGCGCACCTCGTACATTTGAGCAGTGTGAAGCGCTCCGCAGCAGGCTCTAAAATATCCGTCGGACGAGGAACAGCACTGTCAACATCGGCACTTTTACAAGCTACATTATACCGTCGATATTATTCGGATAAATGTGTTACGATCCTGAGTAGCGGCCACGAACATAAATCAAACGCTTGAAGCGGCTCATTGGAGGCTCTCATAAACGGAAAGGAAATTGTTACTGAGAAAGGGCGATGACACATATGGGTTATGTAGCATTTCGACTACGAATATTTAAAATACGTACGGAAACACTTTCGGCACTTTAGATTTAGTATTTAACCACTGTCTATTTGTCGTCTGTATTTAGGTACTCAAAATGGGTATCTCAAATACAATCGCAATCACCGTATTTTCCGGACATTAGTCCGCGAACTATACATGTTTAAAAGTTGAGATTTTAGGCACTGCTGACTGCGGACTATGCAGGATTTTTGTTTTTCAATATCGTTGATTATGACGAGACGCGGCGTATTTTGCGAATGAAAGAGCATATTAATGGTGATTTATGTATATTATGGGCTTCTTTGTGAGCTAAGAAAGCAGACATTTGTCAGGGGGTGCCGTGTAGGAGAATATTTTCGTGTCGACTAAGCACCAGGTGCGTACAATGCACGAGTGCGGATTATGCACCGGGTGCGGACTATCTAAGCAAAATTTTAATTTTTGACCCCGAATTTGCCCCTGCCGACTATACACCGGGTGCGGACTATAGTCCGGAAAATACGGTAAATACAATATAAAATACAATTGCTACGTAAAATGTTAATAAGACGCCCGAATGTTTAGACTTCGAAAACCTCGCTATGAGAAATCGGGGGTGTATTGATCGCCTGGGGAGTTTATCGTCTCCTGGATAGGAGGGGGGGGATCGGCCTCTAACTGCTCGGATGGGGGCGCCCCGACGCGTTCCCAGTGACGGCTTGCTCAGTCGGGAGACTGCTACAATGGAGTTTTGGCGATGAGTGGCGCCGGTCTGGGTCCACTTGGACTCGATGCCGCTTTATTTTCTGGCTTCGAAGGACACGGCGCCAATTTGCATTGACGTCGCAAGAAACGGGTGTGTTTTCCCCCGTAAAGTATCGCCCAAGATAGGAGAGTTCCCCCAAGGGGTTTGGCGTTGTTTTAGGGGCGCAGCTCTTAGGCGCCACGTTTCGGCTTGAGCGGCGTCACCGCCGTCGCCGTCCGGCGTAACCGCGCGGTGCGATTATGGGAAATATCCCGCAATGCGCCGCGCGGGGCTCCCCCGGGGGTCACGTGACACTTCGGGGGGGGGGGAGGGGGAGGGGGCCACGTGACCCCTCGGGGTCCGCGTGACCTCGGGGGAGGGAGGGGTCACGTGACCCCCCAGGTCACGTGACCCCCCTCCCCCGAGGTCACGTGACCCTCCGGGAGGAGAGATTGAAGAATGAGGGGAGGAGGAGGAGGAGGGGTATACCGCACCTGACTACCGCTACCTTCCTCCTCCTCTCAAGAGCTTGCGCTCCCAATTTCGGCGGTCGAGGAGTTGTAAACGGCTTTCATTTTTTCATACGTAGAAAAGGGAAATGACGAGTTCCGTGGCTTCCCTGTGATTGGGGAGGACCCGCTGGCGCTGGGGCCAATAGGGAATTGTGTAAATGTCCTGATTGGACGGGCCCTGTGTCAGCTTGGAGTTTTTCTCGACCGTGCTGGCGGGAGACGTTGAGTTGGACGGGTCCGCGCGCGCGGAGCAAGTTATCTCCCGCGGTCCCCGGTCCGTGCGGCTTTGTCGCGAGTGACCAGCAGTTGCTAAGAGCCTCACCGTGCGTGGATTGGGCACTTTGCGCCGGGCGCGTTTTCGTCACCAAGGCTGCGGTCCCACGGCGGCCATCTTGAACAAGGCGTTGAGTCCAGCGGCAGATGGCGACACGCACCCGTGGGGTGGCCGAAACGGTGGTTCGCGGTGTGATGGCTCGAGCACCATCACGTTCCCCTCCGTGGCCTTTGCTCGCGCCGCTGTAGCTGTGCTCAGCTGGCTCAATTCGCAGCGTTCAGCGATGAAGCCCAGTGCCGCCCCGGTGTGAGAATCAGCGCTCCTAGCTCCTGGATGATCGACTTCAAAAATAAAGGTGCTTGCCAACACCTTCCTGACGTGAAAAAATAAACTAGGGTTCTAATATTGCTCGTACATAGCAAAACTAGAATCACTCACGCCTTGCAGATCCAGCCTCATACCGATGTTCTACGACGATCATCCAGATGACAGCCATTTTGATAGGCACCAGTGCGCCCCCTATAGGTCGTGAAAGTTGCGAATAGCGTGGCCCAGCAAACGAATGTATGCGAGAATTTCAGGCTTTAGTACAAATTTTTCTCTGATATCGAGGACATGCGGTTCAGCGGTTGTCACGGGCTTTCGCAATAAATCTTACAAGAAGGAATC
>JAZHYW010000645.1:0-20029 GCA_037355805.1 Ixodes ricinus | reverse complement strand
CTCTTCTAACCCTGCAGTTTTTGAGCGGGACGGCCTTCGGTCTCCAGCCAGGCTTCATGGGAGCCAACCTGTCTGGAACAAGAGATCCTACCTACCTGGACGGCATCTCTCCTTTCATCGACGTTTCTTGTACCACAAACGAAGACAAGCGCCAGGCAACTGAGGCAATCAACTTTTCCGTCATCAACTCAGCTTCACCTCGGTCATTCCGGAACTGCCACATCGACACCCGCATCATCGCATTGGCCCAGGTGACCAGCCCGACCAGCCATAGAGTAATATAGTAAACTTAAAGAGAGGACACAAGCGCGGTTTCGCGGCCCAGATACGTGCGTCTACTACCCTCCGCCAGGCGGCGCTTTTGAGTAATGTGTTTTACATTATTTTCTTTAAAAGTATTTCTTTTTAAAATTGTCACACCCTAGTTATATTTAACATATTTAAAAATATTAAATAGTTTTCAAATACTACGTCACAATCACGTGATGTATGGCGCTTGGTATAGTCTATGATGGCGTCTCCGCATGGTTGGCATGGGTGCCGTCTGCCCTTCTCCCCACCGTGCTTCCTCAACGCTCTTCGGTCGCCTCGCAAGCAACGAGGGGACGCATAACCACTCGCGTTCTCGAAACGTTCACCTTGAGTTCGTGCTTCATGTAGCCGAGCAGCTTCAGTTCTTCGTTTTCGCGCCGTAATTGGCGTCAGGTCGTCAGGTCCTACTTCTTTGAACAGAAGGTAAGTTCTTTGCAACTTTATATTTTGCGTTGGTTAGCACAAAGATAGCGTAAACGGCACGACAGACGACACTTCTTTCACACACTTGTGTTGATCCGTCACGCGTGCGATAAGTTTTTGCTGTATTGTGACGCCGATCGAGCTATATCATCTTGTGACATGTCGGATTCACTTTTCGTTTATTTTTTCGTCAGCCGATAGTTTTCTGCCTTCGATATAAACTGCAGGAACGTGTCGTTGAGCTTGGATCCAATAGATGATGGACTTTAAGCTCTTCGTCGCTTTTTCCCCCGCTGAATCAGGTGATGCCCTACGGAAGTTACTGCTGCGTGCTCTGGTGCGCCAACAATGGAAAGACAAATAAAAAGCCAGGTGTTAAGTTTTTCCGGATTCCACGTGATTCAAGGTACGTATATATTTCGATTCAGTCCTTACTTAGACCATTTTCTGGAAGCAAACACTCAGTATAGCTGAGAAAAGATATTTGCAAAGACAACATACTTTTTTTAAATATTCTTCTTTACAGTACGTATGGCAAGTCAAGAAAACTTCCAAATATTTCGGGGCTAGATAGATGGTGTTGTCTGAGTTACACACCACGTTTAACAAAAACAAAAGGGTAAAAAAATGAATATTTTCAGCAAGAGCAAACTTTCACAAATAGTTTGCAAATGACACCCATAAAGTGATGAAATGACAACCAGCCAAAAATTTCTTTGATATAACTTTAGCATGAATACAAAGACACCGATCTCTTTCATGTTGCGTGACCGGGTGGGTTTCAAATTCATGACCATTGTTTGTTTGCCCATATAGTACTGCACTGTAAAAAAGAAAAAAAACTATCGGAGGGGATATACAACCGTGAACTTTGCGAAACGCGAAGGTTTCACTTAGCGGTGGCATTCAAAACTTCCGATATGCAAAAGAGCAGGGCTCACACATTTGCAGTTTATATCACCCGTTCAATGAATGTAACATAGGTAGTAAGTACAATGATTTTTTCAGGTCAAAGACATGGGTACGGTATGCTAACCGCCCTGAGCTCATAGGAAAGACCGCCACACAGCTCAATGTGGGCTACCGCATGTGTAGTGAACACTTCACTACAAAAGACTTTATGGATCCTGGACAGACGAGACTTACCAAAACTGCTGTCCCTACTGTTCGACCGGCAATAAGTAGGCTCTCTGCAACAACACAAGGTAATAACTTTTTCTTTGCTGGCAGATTGTAACAGGTTCCAATTTTATATTTTTGTTGTAACCAATGCTAGCTCTACTTTATCGGTGCCACCTGCCAGCATGATGTTAATGCTGCTCCCTGGCACAGTCTCGATTGTAAAATCGGCTTTATTTTTGTTTAATTAGTTGCCACACAACTGTTGTATTTCCAGTTATTTTATTGTTTTGTACATTATCTTTGTAACATCTTAGCCCTATGCATAGCATTACTTTTCAGTGGCAATGACAGCCCAAATTAGTTGAAATAATGTTACTACAGCCGGAGGTCACTCTGCATTAAAACATGGCAATTTGTGTCCTCCAATCGAGTGTTCTGCCAGTGCTGTATGACTTCTGACATGGCATGTTTGGTGTGTATCAGTCAGTGGTGATGCACACCAAATACAATATACAGCCCCTGTTTATATCGAATTTGGCAAGAGTAGAGGATCGGACTTTCACCATTCAAAGTAGACTTTTGACGTCCATGTTTAGTGTGAGCGTTTGCTCCACATGCTGCTTCGTTTTCGTGCTCAACAAGAATATGACATGGAGGGCCACAGAACGTCACCTTCCACTGGTGCTCATGATAAGCCCATTTATTTTAGAACTGATGTCCATATCTAAGATGCAAACCTTGTTCAACAGCACCGGTAGCCACAAGAAGAAACACCCGGTATAAGATCAAGATCTTGACGCGTCAAGCAGCCTTTTACATTTGCATGTGTGAACTTTGTGTCGAATATTTATTGATATCTTTATTCACATATCTGGGGCATTTTGCACAGCTCCAGTCAGATATTTAGGTGTGTGCCTTATATGAAAAAGCGTGGCACATGCAGCATATGCCTTCCTGTGATTTTGTGTTTGTTTTGATTTTCATGATCAAGGATATTGTGTTAAGCAATGTTATCCTGGCTTTCGGTTTTTGTTGTGCCTGCTCGTAGATGTTGCACTTGTAAAAACAACATCTTTTCTAGATCCTGAGATCCATTTTGCAGCATATCAGTTTTCATTCTTCTCACATTCCGAAAGACGTGCTCATTGTTCGGCCATGTCTCGCCTGATGCAAGTTTTAGGCTATGTGAATTGGTGTTTTGAATTGCGTACAAATTTGTTTCTTGCTGTATGTAGTGTGCGTGGCGTTCTGTTCTGATTGGTAATGATAAACACATTATATTTATTGATACACTTGCTTTTCATGTGTAAGCAGTCGTGATAGGAAAAGTAATTGCTCACTCTGTTCACTTCCGAAACTGTTTGGTACGGTTCGGTTAGAAATCATTATGTAAATTTTTCTATTTGCAAGAATACCTTATATTTCTTTTATATCTGATTGTAATAATGAGAGTATTAGTTTCTTGCAGAACATAATGTGCTTCATATCTTATTTGCTTGTTCATATGTGTTCATGAATGTGGTCGAAATAAAGAGATTTGAACCAAATGCTCTTGTTGCTTCAAATAGAGCAGACGCCATGGACACCGTGGGTGCTGTAAAACTAAAAAAAAGGTTTTACAGTAGAAAGCAAATGTATTATTGTAAAGACAGTTAATAAAAATATAGAGTAGGCGAGCTGCTAGATATAATTAACCCGAGACTGAGCATCTAGAGGGCACAGGAATGTGGAGGGGGGGGGGGTACGACGATGCCTAAGCGCGCCCAATTCGAAACCGAAACTACCTACACCGGGAACACCTAAGCACGTCCAATCCGAAACCGAAACTTTCTATACCGGAAACCGACGCGGAAATGGAGTAACGTCTCCTAACATCCACTAGGAGCGGTAGCTGTCAGGCGGGCTAAGTGGGCCGCTGGGCCCTATGGGCGTGTCCGCTCTTTAAGTTTACTATATTACTCTATGGACCAGCCTCGTCACCGTAAATCGTCAGAGGGCATGGAAGCACGCACACGATGCACATCAACTTTTTTCTTCTAACCCTGCAGGTTAGTAGTCATGACGGTTTTTATTTTATTTAAGTCCAATGACGTCTGTATAATAGTGCTTCCATGCCCAGAAGCTTTGGTGAATTCTTTCAGAGTGTTGTTGCTGCTGCTTGGAGGTGATGTCGAGACTAACCCCGGACCAACTAATATTGAACTATCTAAGCAGCTTGATGAAATAATGCGCGTGTTGCAGGATACAAATGCGCAAACTCGGAGGGTTGAGGAATGGCAAAGTAGTATACTGAGCTCGATTGACGAACTAAAAACAAACCAACAACAGCTACAGGTCACGGTAACAAATATCGGTTGAAGGGTTTCTGCGATTGCATTGAAGTCGTCATTTATCGATGAATTACACCGCGAGTTGGCTGGTGCCAGCCAATCTGTTCAGCGCATTCAAGAAGAAAATCATGCTTTGCGCAGTAGATTAGATGAGATGGAAGACCAGTCACGCCGGGATAATCTTGTATTTCATGGTGTGGACGATTGCCTTGGTGAAACGTGGGCCCAGGCGGAAGAGAAGCTGGTTCGTTTACTTTCAGATTTAGCTTCTTGTATTATTTCGCGTGAACAAATCATGCGTGCTCATCGCTTGGGGCCTTTTATAACAGGAAAGCGTCGTCCTATTTTAGTGAAGTTTCAGTCTTTTAAAACTAGAGAAAGTGTCCTGCAGGCCAAGTCAAAATTAAAAACCAGCCCTATTTCCGTTTCAGAAGATTTTAGCTTTTCAACTCGTTTAGCTCGGCGCAAACTACTGGAGTATGGAAAGAGCCAGGAAAACCAGTTTAAGCTAAGTTACAAGAAACTTTTTGTTAATAACAAGTGTTATGCGTACAATGAAATCGAAGACTGTATTTATGAAGTAGTCATGCCTCGTCGCGAAGTTTCTTCTGCGACACCACTATCCGATTTGCAAACAGCGTCTACTTCTATGTCAACTTAACAATCAGCACGAGGCAGAAAAGTGGTTTGGCCTTTTTCAAATGTTTCCGTTTTATTTACTAACATTCGCAGTCTAATCCGTAAACGAGATGAATTGTGCTCAGTTGCTGACTCATGCGACGCCGACGTCATTGCTCTCACAGAGACATGGCTTTCTAGCAAAGTGTCTGATAGCGAGCTGTTTCATTGTAAAAAAACGTTTCAATACATTTCGCTGCGATAGGCGTGACAGAAGTGGCGGTGGTGTTTTGTTGGCGGTTGCTGACTCATTGGTTTCTCGCCCTGTCATTGTGGCCTGTGAACTAGAGATTGTTTGGGTTTGCGTTTCCTTTAAACATAAACAAACGATAATGGGTGTATGTTATCGACCACCCACTAGCAGTTGTTTCATTTGTGAATTTGTTACATAATTGCATTAACGAAATCACTGTCCAATATCCAGGAGTGTCAATCATATTAATGGGCAGTTTCAATTAAACATTTTAGTGAATAACCTGAGACTGAGGTAAAGACAGACGACGACAAGGAAGAGAAGGAGGACGTAAGGAGGACGTCCTCCTTCTCTTCCTTGTCATCGTCTGTCTTTACCTCAGCCTCGGGTTTTCACGGTTTTTCACTAAAATGTTTCATATACACCAGCTCACTTGCGCCACTTACGTTCTGCTCATTAAGATTTCAATTACCCCAACATTATCTGGTCTAATGTGTGACGTTGCAAGCCGTCACAACACCTGAGTGTGTATGTGTTATAGAGGGTCGTTTCAAATTAGGAGACCTTGTGAGCATGAACAAAGTTTTACTTTGAGAGTTAGAATAAAACTAGGAAATCGTGAAGAAAACGTAGGAAAGATAAGAAAGTTAACTGGCATAAATGAAGAAGAAAAATTATCTGCACGAAGCAAGAGTAAATGTCATGGTCCGTAGATACCCCGAGTTCAACGTAGGTGACTCAGTCAGTGTTCGTCTGCATCAGGGTGTAAGATGAGACAGGTGGGGAAACGGCCCATGAGAGCCCTGCACGCGGCGCCGTGACCCGGATTGATGTGCTCGTCTGCTTGCGGGTACCCTCGATTTGCGACGAGATGGCGCTGCGCTAAAGCAAGAAAAAAAAATCTCCGGCAGTTTAGCCGGTCGCCACCAGTCGCCCCACTTGGTCGGCCACCCAGAGTGAGAGTTCGCGTGATGACTGTCCACATAGATGGCGCCACAGGAAGAAGAGAAACCCGGGGGTACACAGTCGGGTCGCTCATTTTGGCTCTCGTTTCCCCACCTGTCTATCTTACACCCTGGTCTGCATCACTCGGTCAGCCGTCCTCCTTCTGTCTCTGCTCGTCGTGGTGAAGAATGGAGATCAACGTCGATCGGAACCCTTTGCCAAGTCCCAGGGTCGATGACGGCGTCCGTTCAGACTTCCGAAGGTCGGCTTCCACCGCCTGCCCAACCGGCCTCTTGCGCCCTGCTTCTTCTTCTTCTTCTCTCCCCGGATCCCTCCATTCTCGCGCACCACAAATGTATAGGGTGGCTCAAGTCACCAGGCTCGATTTAAAATGGACCGTAAAAATCGACGCCTGCACGTAGCCATCTAAACTTTTCGTCGAAGGTGTACTTCACAGGTCGGTTTTTTCTTGCAAAATTACAAAGCGTAGGTATCTTTAAGTAAAAAATAGGGCCAAGAAACTTGCCAGGGTCTACGGCGGGCGGCGACCCAGACGACCAAGTCCAGTAGCGGGGTGTGTTTGGCGTTCATATTGATAGATGGCGTCGGGAGCAGCGTCTGAAGGTGCAGCCGACAAGCGAAAGATAGCAGACGACACGCAGACGAAATCCGTTGGCAGCAAAAGTGCCGCCGTTATGCAGAGGCGTTGTTTTACTTTAAGTTTTGATTTTATTGTTCGCATTTATTTTTTAACGGAAGGTACATTTCGAAAGGATTATATTCATTTTAATAAACCACGGTGGTCGCGAGCCGTCGCGATAAGGAGGTAGCGCCATCTATCAATACGAACGCCAAACACACTCCGCTACAGGACCCCAGTCATCTGCGTTGCTGCCCGCCGTTGACCCTGGCAAGTTCCTTGGCTATATTTTTTACAGAAAGAGAGCTACGCTTTGTAATTTTACAAGAAAAAACCGTCCTGTGAATTATACTTTTGACGAAAAGTTTAGATGGCTACGTGCCGGCGTCGATTTTTACGGTCCTTTTTAGATTGAGCCTGGTGACTTGAAGCACCCTATATGTCCTGTTTTGAACCCCCTTCTCATCTGAAGTTAACGAATTTATTGAGCTCTGTTCTGATTTTACCTTTTCTCTACTTGTCTCAGAGCCCACTAGGGTTACAAACCTTTCATCAAACATACTCGATCTCGTATTAACAACGCATCCGAGCATCATATCATCACTAACATGGCTGCCATGTCTGAGTTACCATTCAGTTCTTCACTTTTCCTTAAATACCCCATTCGTAGCGCCTCAAATTCACATAAAATTAATCCGTGACTACAGCAAAGCTGATTTTACGTCTATTAACTTGCACCTGTCTGAGCTCCTTAGTGATTACTTACCTGAGTTTTCAGAGCGCTCCATTGTGTCTAATTGGATGCTGTTTAAAAATGTTGTTTTATAATTAATTGAAAAGTACAGACCATCTAGAAAGATTCGGTGCAACACTAACTCGCCTTGGTTTAACCGAGCCGGGAGAACATTTTTAATATTGGTTTTAATCGGTAATGCAGCGTCGGTTTGACGTGATATTTTGGGTATGACCGTATTTTGACCCCCTAAAGCAATATCAGTCATTTCGGTAGGGTCAACTTTTAGAGTGGAGTTGCCCTTTAGTAGTTTTTTTAACATTAGCTATAGGGAGACTACAATAATAAAAATACCAGAACACGACATTAATCTTCCAATACACACCAGTAGTCAATGGTAAATGATATTGAAAAAACTTCATATCCGAGGAACGTTAGTCATATTTGAGATAGTTGCAGTCAAAGGAAAATGTCGGCTTAACGTCGGCTTGAGGTCACAGCCGTTTATGATAAAAACGTTTTCTTAGAAGAGAGACCGAAATAGAAACAATTACTTTCACAGCAGTGTGATTCACCGAAAGCACCCGTCTTGAACGGTGGAGATGCTAGCTCCTCCGCACACGGGCAGCCGTCGATGAAACTTCGTGGCGGGTGCTGGTGCACGCTGGTTCTTCGACACAGGGTTTCAAGCCAGGAGGCCAATGAAGACAGCGGCCGTCTTCTAAACACCAACATCTTGGGAGGCCGGAGCTGGGTGGCCATCTTGCGCGCTGACTATATTCCATTCATCCCTAAGCTGAGACTGCGGTGAAGGCTACGACCAGTGCCGCACGCTCAACTGGTCGTGCGCTCTCGTGTCGCGCGCTCAACTGGTCATGCGCTCTCGTGCCGTGCGCTCTAGTGTCAAGCGCGCTACTTTCGCTGCGCCCATGTGTCGCGTGCTCTAACGTCGGCGCTCTAGTGTCACGCGCTCTAAAGGTCGCTCTCCCCGGATGCAAATAAAAGCGAGAAAACGCGAAAAACCGCCGACCAGTCGTGGTGTCAAACTAGGATCTTTGGGCCACCAAGCGCGAGTTGCTGGTGTGATCAGCGCGTGCAATACACCGATCTCACCAGCCAGTTTCGTTACGCCACCGCCGCCGCAATGCATCGAGGGAACTTTAGTCGTTTTGCACGAGCGACAACCTTGCTGGAGCTATGCACATGCAGAGCCCGAGACGGCACGAGCCCTCTCGGGCACTGGCGCCTGACTCCTGTGCACTAAAGTTATGGCGGTTTTAGTCATGCGCCCAAAGCTTAGTGAGATCTGTCTATTGCGAAGCTTCCGGGTATATTTTCCCCATTGACGCCAGTCGTGACCTCTCTTTCTGATTTTCTTGAAAATAGCGAGAGTGCGCGTGCATAGATTTGCCACGCGCGCAGAAGATGCTGCGAGAGCGGAGATTCCCGAAACGTTCTAGTATTACATCACGCTACAGGGAAGGAGGGGCTTTGGCAGTACTTTAAAAAATATTTTTCTGCAGCCTCCGTGCGCCAAATTGAAAAATAATCTCGATATTCTTGATACTGGAGGCCGAGTGAAAGCCTTTGAATTGTTTTTTTTTTCATTAATACAGAACCGTTTCAGATTCTCTTTAACAAGCCGCTTTAAACTTGGGCTTCTTTAGTGCCACTAAATAAGCTACGCTTCAGATAACGACACTTGGCCATATTGTGGCCTAAAATCGTGGTGGCCAGTTATCTGAAGCTTTATCTGAAATCACAGAAACGCTTTTCCGTCCTCCACAAAAGTTTAAACAGTCCGCGACAGAGAAAATCAATATTACATGAGCTTCCTAACACCGAATCAAATGCTGAGGAAGTCGCACTTTTGAACCATGACGATCTGCAGTTGCGTCTGCTCTGCACAAGCCCCAATATGGCGGCGCCCACAACAATGTCGGGGAGCGGAGTGCCGATACTCTAAGCGCAGCTCATTTAGTGGCTCTAGGCTTCTTGTAGTACTCAATACCCGTTGCACGCGCTCTCTGAAAACAAAAAGAGCCGATAACAAGACACTGTCGTATCCTCCGTTCACGCATAAGCTGGACTATACTTCGTTTCAGCTTGGGTCCAGACGCAGGCGATGCTACAAGCGCGAGCTCCGGGCTTTCAGCGTCCCTGCCAAGCACGCGCGCTCGTGCAATGCAAGCACTGTTCAGGGCCACACGCTCGCGCTCGTAGCATCGGCTGCGTCTGGACCCAAGCTGAAACGAAGCATAAAAGCTCCACTTTCAGCGCGAGCTCGCTAACCTCCGCAGCGCTTTGGTTGCACGTACATGAGCATTCCTAAGGGCAGAAAGCTCGCCCTGAAGGCAGAGCTTCTAGTCTCAACTTAACCGCTTATCACACTGGAAGCGGATCCGCGTTCGCAAAGCGGTTGCGAACGTGGTTGTATAAATATCCAGTACAATTGCACGCGCACTCGATGACATCAAGTGCGCGTGAAATTGTACTGGATCGTTATACAACCGCGTTCGCCACCGCTTTGCAAACGCGGATCCGCTTCCAGTGTGATCAGCGGCAAGGGTGAACGGAGTATAGCATTGTAAATACCAAGAGCTCGTCCGGGAAGACGCGCTTTCATGCGACTTGGAACAAAAAAGAAACCAACACGTTCGGCACAGAGCAGAGAGGAGCGACTACGTCTCCGGAGAGGGGAGTTGTACGGCGGAGTCGATAGGGACGAGCGGAGAGCGCGTGCCGAACTTCGGGCAGCGCGTTCAAAACGCCGACCAGCGCTCCCGAAATGGAATACAGAGTTATAACCAAATCTTTCCGTTGTGTGCTTGCATTTTGTTTGTCGTTCGCCACCACAACCTCGGCAAACCTCCCTTGTGAGGGCCCTCACTCACCCTCACTCACCCTCATCTTCACAGGTGAGGTGAGGGTGAGTGAGTTTCTAAACCAGGAAAAATGCATGAGTGTGAGGGTGAGCGAGGGCCGTGCAGGTGGTAAGGAACGTGAGTGCGTGAGAAAGGTGAGTGCGTGAGGGGCGTGAAGGGTGTGAGGGCCATGAGTGCGTGAGGGCCGTGAGGGCGGTGAGTTCGTAAGGGGTGTGAGGGCCATGAGTGCGTGAGGGGCGTGAGGGCGGTGAGTGTGTGAGTAGCGTGAGGGGTATGAGTGTGTGAGGGCGGTGAGTGCGTGAGGGGTGTGAGGCCCATGAGTGTGTAAGGGGCGTGAGGGCGGTGAGTGCGTGAGGCCAGCTTCAGATGGAGCAACTTTCTCAGCAATATTGGTGTTGCCTGCGGGATGTTCCCGAGCTTTCCCCAGATCAACGCGAATTGCTGAGATCGGGTCCGGCTCGAAACAAGCGAGCCACTCGGAGCAATTCGAAGACGTTTGAAGCGGCTGCAGCCAATCAGGGACGCGAAATTTTCGCGTGAAACCTCATGCTGGTGATGATGACAACAAAAGACTTGGTTCTGGTTTGAAATTGATCGTTTTTGGAAATAAACTGTTTGAGAAAGATGCATTACTATTCTCAACGCGATTTAAACGCATAAAAACACGTTTATGACACGTAATTGTGTGTCTAAATATTGCACCAAAAAAACTTTAATGATGATGACGGCAAATCGCAGCAATTGGTTGTTGCGTGTGAACGCGGGCGGCCTGTGTTGCTGGTGTTGCGACGTCAAGTTTCTGGGCAAAATTGCCCCGTCTGAAACAGGCCTGAGTGGCGTGAGGGCCATGAGTGCGTGAGGGCCGTGAGGGCGGTGAGAGCGTGAGGGTGGTGAGGGGCGTGAGGGCCATGAGTACCTGAGGGGTATGAGTGTGTGACGGGTGTGAGGGCCTGTGAGGGGCGGTGAGTGCGCGAGGGGTTGAAGGCGGTGAGTGCGTGAGGGGTGTGAGGGACATGAGTGCGTGAGGGGTATCAGTCGTGAGGGGCGTGAGTGCGTGAGGGGCGTGAGCGCCATGAGTGCGTGAGGGCCGTGAGTGCGTGAGGGGTATGAGGACAATGAGTGCGTGAGGAGTATCAGTGCGTGAGGGCCATGAATGCACGAGGGGCGTGAGGGCCATGAGTGCGTGAGGGGTGTGAGGGATATGAGGGCGATAGGGGTATCAGTGCGTGAGGGCCGTGAGTGCTTGAGGGGCGTGAGGACCATGATTGCGTGATGGCGGTGAGTGCGTGAGGGGCGTGAGGGCCATCAGTGCGTGAAGGGTATCAGTGCGTGAGGTCCATGAGTGCGTGAGGGCCATGAGGTTCAGTGAGTGTGGGTGAAGGGCTGAAGGTGAGTGTGACTGTGAGGATGAGGGTGAGTGAAGGGCTGAAGGTGAGCGTAGCTGTGAGGGTGAGGGTGAGTGAGGGCGACCTAAAATGCCGACCTCTGTTCGCTACACATTGTATGCCTATTTTTTTTTCCGAACGCTTTTGTTCAAAATTATGCGGAGAGAAAGTAGTCTGCTTCTTGCGCAAGGGTTTCGATAATGTCAGGACGCCGAGCTCTTAATGGCTGATTGAAAGAATTACTGAGTAGACTTCAAGGCATCTAGAATTGAGGTCTACCTACTATTCCTTCAATCAGAGCCATTTAAAGCTCGACGTCGTTCTAACGTCACCGCAACTCCTCCGCAAGAAGCAGACGACTTGCTTCTCTTTATAGGCATCCTGCATTGCCTAGAGGGCGTTACGAAAACGGTATAGTTAGGATTTGTTTTGGTTTGTACAAACCATTAAGCTATTGTAATGTACGCTAGAGGTTCAAGTGACGCTAGTATATATGCGACTTCCGCCATGCAAATTAAAGCAGACAGCAACCAGTAAACTTTCGCGGTGCTCCTGCGCGTTCCTATGGGAAAACGTGCGTGCATTTTGTTTTTTCGCCGGAAAATAACAAAAAACACTTTAGTTATTTGGGCCGTATCGAATAGTATGTACCTTGATTAACATCGTAAACGTGTAATTGCTTTTGTTACCGCATCTTTGTTTTCATCAGTGAACGATGTCTAACTTCGCAACATTTCAGTCAAAAACATGCCTCCGAAGCAGGTGTTTAAAAACAGGGGACGTTTCAAAGCAAAATAAATCAAAATGTATATTGGGTGTGTTCAAGGTTCGCCAGCAGTTCGGTGACGCTCATATTGTCACGAATGGACAGGCGAGGAAACAAAGGAATAACTGGAAAACTGAAACGTTTAATGGGGCGAACTTGTGCCCAAAAATAAAAGGAAACGTAAAGATAACAACAGAGCGTCGCGGGCGTCGAAAGCGGCGAAACAGCTGGATCGAACGCTGGGGCGAAACTGACCCGGCTTGCCAGGCGGAGCCCCTTTTGTACACACGTGGGCTTCGGGAACATTCGGCGTGGAAGGTTTGGTTCGTAGAACATTCTAACCTCGAATTAGCAAGGCGGCTCTCGAACTTACTAGAACTTCACATTACAGCGTCAGCAAAAAGGTGTAGGCGCGGCCAGGAATCGAACCTGGCCTTCTGCGTGGAAGGCAAGCGCGATAACCGCTATGCCACGGGCGCGCTGCCTGCTTGGTCAGCTGCGCCCGCGGCATTATTCCCCCGTTAAAAAAAGTGCATCGTCCCGATGCAGCACGAAACGAAAACAAAACAAAGAAATCCGCAGCAAAAGGACAGCAGAATCGCGAGCCGCAGTTCACAGTTCACAGTTCACTCGTCGACGAGGGTGGAAAGTTCTATCGTTCGTAATACGGCTTCAGCCGGACGACGTGCACCACCTCGGGTCGCGGCTGACGTCTGGCAGATGGGCGCGTTCCATCGGGAAGGACTTCGTAGTTCAGATCGCCGAGGCGTCGGATGATCTTGTAGGGTCCGAAATAGCGTTTCAGAAGCTTTTCGCTGAGACCGCGGCGCCGTATCGGTGTCCACACCCATACCCGATCTCCGGGTTGATAGTGAACGTCCCGGCGACGAAGGTTATACCGTCGTGCGTCGACACGCTGTTGGTCATGAATCTTGATTCTTGCCAGTTGGCGAGCTTCTTCCGCGCGTTGAGAGATCAGTTGAGCGTCGTCGTTGCCATCGTCGGCCGGCACGTGAGGCAGCATGGCGTCGAGCATCGTGGTAACCGCCCGACCGCGTACCAGTTGAAACAGCGTCATTCCCGTGGTTTCTTGAACTGCAGTGTTGTACGCAAACGTAACGTACGGCAACACCTCGTCCCACGTTTGTGCTCAACGTCGACGTACATGGAGATCATGTCGGCGATGGTCTTGTTGAGCCGCTCTGTTAGCCCGTTGGTCTGCGGGTGATAAGCGGTGGTTCGTCGATGGCTGGTGTGACTGAGCCGAAGTACCTCCTGGATCAGCTGTGCCAGGAAAGATGACCCTCGATCTGTGATCAGCACATCAGGTGCGCCGTGTCGAAGGAGGATGGACTCGACAAAAAACTTGGCGACTTCCACCGCTGTTCCCGATGGCAGGGCTTTCGTCCCGGCGTATCGTGTAAGATCATCTGTCGCGACGATAATCCACCGATTTCCTCGCGTCGATGTTGGGAACGGTCCAAGCAAATCCATTCCGACCTGCTGGAAAGGCCTAGTCGGGGCAGGTATCGGCTGCAGGAGTCCTGCTGGCTTCGTCGGAGGCCTCTTACGTCGTTGGCACTCATGGCACGACCTTGTGTACAGATGGACTGTTTTCGGGAGTCTTGGCCAGTAGTACTTGTCACGAATCCGGGCGAGCGTCCTGCTGTAGCCAAGGTGTCCAGCCGTCTGGTCGTCGTGGCATGCTTGAAAGATTTCTTCACGCAGGCTGGCCGGAACAACCAGCAGATAGGCAGGGTTGCTCGTTCCGAAGTTCTTCTTGAAGAGCACGCCTCGCCGCAGAACGAAGCTTGACAAGTCTCGGGCCAAGACTCGCGGAACTGAACTTCCTTGGCCTTCCAGGTGTTCCATCACGGCGCTAAGTTCCGGGTCGTCTAGTTGAAGTGCTCTCATGTCCGGCATCTGTCACTGCCCCGAGAAAACGGGCGTCATCGTCGTCGTCAGTGCTTTCGGGAGGAGATTCGACTGGGGCCCTAGACAAACAGTCGGCGTCGTTATGCGTGCCGGCCAGACTTATGCACAATGGTCACGTCAAAATCTTGCAGTCGCAGACTAAAGCGAGCGAGGCGTCCTGACGGGTCCTTGAGGTTGACGAGCCAACAGAGAGCGTGGTGGTCCGTGACAACGCAGAAACTTGAGCCCGTACAGGTACGGGCGGAGCTTAGTTAACGCCAGTGTTGTACGGAACGGCGTTCCAAGGAACGGCGTTCCTGGAACGCGTTCCTTTAGGAGGAACGAAGGAACGCCGCCGTTCCAGTTTGCATCGGTGGAACTGGAACAGGGACCCGTTACCTTTTTACTGGAACGGAAGAAGGAACGGCGTTCCTTTTTTTCGTCCAGCGGGGTAATCTTTGTATTTATTTCTGAGAGGAAAATTTAAAATGTATAAAAACAATATCATTGCGAAGGCAAGGTCTCGTTTCCTTTTTTCTTACTTTCTTAAGGCCCCTTCACACTTGGTGCAACCGCGACGATCGAGAGAAACACTGTTTTGAAGCCTCTTACGACGGCGAAGCACCTGCTTCACAGCAGCGCATCTTTTCCTACGTCGTCGTGAGAGGCTTAAAAAGCGGTCTTGTCTCTCTGAATCGTACCGAGTTACAAGTGTGTGAAAGGCGCCCTAAGAGGCCCGTTGACACACTTGCAACCGAGTCGGACCGACCGAGACTAGACCGGTTTTAAGCCTCTTGCGACGTCGTAGGACCGGATGCGCTGCTATGGAGCTGGCCCTAAGACGTCGCAAGAGGCTTAAAACCGGTCTTGTATATCTCGGTCGTACTCTGTTGCACGTGTGTGAACGGTGCTTTAGGGTTAATTTTATGAGGTTTTTCTTGGCAACAGTTGGGTGCAGGAAAGCGAATGTACATTGATAAATGTTTTTCAGTGCCCGAGACTGCCGTACAAATACCAATACTTTTGAGTCGAAGGAAAAGACACAGAACGGGGGACGTCTCAAACTCAGCTACTTTCTTTGCTTCCACTAATCCTCATACACCCAGAAATCAGAGGACGACTGCAGCCATCACTGAACTTTCAGAAAGAGACCTACATTTTAACAGAACAACAAGTTACCAGACATCGAACGCAACCTTGTATCCTGAATATTGGTCACTTAAAATATACACAAAAATTACCCTTCCTTCCTTTTCCCCTTCTCCCCCACCTTAAAACAGAACAACGAACCTAACCTTCATAAAGGATTGGCAGCTTTCAAGACTGGCGCCCTCTTCTTCACTTGCTCGTCTTGCGGACAGAAACATCAGGAAGCAAGTGTTGTTAATTTCGAAGAAGGAACTTTGTTAGATTGAAACGTGTGAGGTTGTTGTAAAATACTCGTGCGGTGTAGGGTAACAGTACATTTGGCTAGTCTGAATCGAACACCACACAGATGAATAAGGCTCAAAGCTGAGATTTTTAAACGTGAATATATAACAAATGAAGCCTTTGTTTCCGCTTGTTTTCTTCTCCTCTCCTTCCATCACGGCATTCAAATTTGTATGTTGGCATTTGATGGGATAGATAAAAACTACAAAAACAACCCTGTTTGGTCTAATTGAATATTGTAATCATAAAAATACAAATGTAACGTATATGTAACGATACGTTCCATTTTTTCAACTGTCAACGGGAACGAGTTCCTTTTTCACATATGGAACTTGTAACGGAACGCGTTCAAAAATCAGAAGGAACGGGAACGAGCTTTCGTTCCGCAACTTCAGGAACGTGTGCAGCCCTCGTTAGCGCCCAGATGACAGCGAGGCATTCCTTGTCGGTCGTTGAGTAATTTTTCTCTGCCTTGGACAGTGCCCGGCTTGCGTAAGCGATCACCCTCTCTGCTCCGTCTTGTCTTTGGACGAGTACCGCGCCGAGTCCGGCGTTGCTGGCGTCCGTGTGTACTTCCGTTTCCACTGATGGATCGAAGTGTCCGAGGATAGGGGGCGACTGGAGTCTTTCCTTCAGTTCGTTGAACGCTTGTTCTTGCTCCTCCCCACTGGAAGTTCACGTCGTCCTTCGTCAGATGCGTGAGCGGTGCAGAAATCTTGGCGAAATCGCGAACGAAACGTCTGTAGTAAGCGCACAGTCCAAGAAATCTTCTTACGGCTTTCTTGTCTGATGGCTTCGGAAATTCGGCAACAGCGGATGTCTTGGCAGGATCAGGGCTTACACCCTGAGCACTCACGACATGGCCCAGGAATTTGAGCTCGCCGTAAGCGAACCGACATTTTGACGGCTTTAGTGACAGTCCAGCATTCCGGATAGCCTGTAGCACGGCTCGCAAACGTCTCAGGTGCTCGTCGAAGTCACTTGCGAATACCACGACGTCGTCGAGATAGACGAGGCAGCTTTGCCATTTCAAGCCGGAAAGAACGGTGTCCATTACGCGCTGGAACGTCGCCGGTGCTGTGCAGAGTCCGAACGGCATCACTTTAAATTCGTACAGTCCGTCCGGCGTGACGAAGGCAGTCTTCTCACGATCCCGTTCGTCGACCTCGATCTGCCAGTACCCACTCTTCAGGTCCATCGACGAAAAGTATCGGGCATGGCGCAGCCGGTCCAGAGTGTCGTCGATGCGTGGCAGCGGGTAGACGTCCTTTTTCGTTACGGCGTTTAGTCGACGATAGTCCACGCAGAACCGAAGAGTCCCGTCTTTCTTTTTCACAAGGACTACCGGTGAAGCCCACGGGCTGCTTGAGGGCTGGACAATGTCGTCATCGAGCATTTCTTGGACCTGCTTCTGGATGACTTCTCTCTCTTCACAGAGACACGGTACGGCGACCGATGAACAGGGAGCGCGTTGTCTTCAGTGACAATTCGGTGTTTCGCAACGGTCGTTTGGCGCACCTTTGACGACGTGGAGAAGCACTCAGTGAACTCGGCGAGAAGGTCACTGAGCTGCCGTCGTTGTGGGGTAGGCAGGGTTGGGTCGATGTCGAACTGCGAAGGCGGCGTTGTCTTGGGTGGCCACGAAGAGGGGTCTTCTGATATTCCGGCGATTGCGGCTGAGTCCGGGAGTTCCTCGGCGTGACCCACGGCGGTGCCTTTCGTAAGGTGCTGGGCCTCCTGTCGGAAGTTCGTTACCAGTGCGACAGTGTGTCCGTCTTGGAGCTCCGCGACGCCTCTCGCGATGCCGATCCCTCTTCCTAGAAGCAACTGGAGGCTTCCTTCGAGCAAAACGTCGCCGCAGAAAGTCTCATCAACCCCGACGGGTACGAAAACACTTGACCGCGGTGGTAGGTTCACGTGGTTTGCGAGGACTCGTACCGCGGATGACGTCGCTTTGGGTTCCTCCGGTGGTGGAGCAGGTTTTCGTAGCGTCAGCCGGTTTGCTCCGAGGTCGATGACGGCGCCATACTCGCAGAGAAAGTCCATGCCGAGGATAACGTCCCTCGAACAGTCTTGCAGGACGACGAACTTGACAGGGCACGTCTCACCGTGGATCTCGACGCGAGCAGTGCATCTCCCGACCGGCGTGATGAGGTGCCCTCCGGCGGTTCGTATTTGAGGTCCATCCCACGGCGTCGTGACTTTTCGAAGGCGGCGGGAGAGCCTCCCACTCAAGACTGAGTAGTCTGCTCCGGTGTCCACGAGTGCTGATGCGTCGTGGCCGTCGATGACGACGTTTAGGTTATTGGACACCGTTGCAGGGGCGTCGTTTCGGTCTCTGGTAGCGTTCGAGTGGGGGCCCTCCGACGTTCGTGGAGGATCTTGGCGTCGGTCGTCTTCGGCAACTCCACCTCCAGGGGTTGCCGCGCCTAGTTTCCCCGGCGAGGAGCGAGGGGCGACAGGCTTTCACGTCGGGGTCGGTGCATCGGCGAAGCTGGACGTCGCGGCGACGGCGACCGGAACTCTCGGCGGGACGCAGGCTCGGGGGACTGAGGTCGTCGCAAGTACTCGTCGATCTCCCGAGGTCGTTCACCATAACGGGGGCGCGGGTCGTTCGGGTGGAACCCGCGCAGCCCAAGTCGTCGGTATGGGCATCGGCGGTAGGTATGGTCTGCTTCCCCGCAATGGAAGCACAGAGGGCGTCGGTCGGGCGTACGCCACACGTCGGTTTTCCGGGGTGCGCGAGGCTCCGGGCGGGCGTACTGCGCCGGGTCGTCGTGGCGTCTGTCGTGTTGCGGCGCAGGAGACTGACGTCGGGGCGGCGCGACATAGGTGCGAGGAGGAGGCGGTGGCCGTCGGGCCACTGCGGCGTAAGTCAACGTGGGCTCCTCGGTGGCTGCCACGGCGACGGGAGCCTCTGGTTGGATGGCTCTCTGAACTTCGTCCCGCACAGCCTCGGCGATGGAGAGCGTCGCTGGTCGGCTTGCGGCTGGCAGCAACCGGCGGATTTCCTCCCGGACGACCTCCCGGATGATTTCGCGGATGTCCGTACCAGGAGCGTTTTCGCCGCTAAGCAGAGCGGTTGCAGTGACGCTTGGATGCCGCCGGTAGTGGGAAGCGCGGGCTTGGAGGGCGCGCTCGATGTTTGTTGCCTCGGTGACGAAGGCGTCGACGGTTGCCGGCGGGTTGCGGACGAGGCCTCCGAAGATGTCGTCTCTCACCCCGCGCATGAGGATTCGTAGCTTCTTCTCTTCTGTAGCCCGAGGGTCGGCGCGGGCACTTAGGCGCAGAACGTCCTCTACGAAGCCGGTGACGCTCTCGTTGGGGCCCTGGGTTCTGGTTCGCAGTAGGTCCTCAGCTCTCTCTCGGCGGTGGTGGTTGATGAACGTAGCTTTCAGACCGGTCTTGAAAATGTCCCACGACGTCAGAGAGGACTCATGGTTCTCGTACCAGTGCTTGGCGGTCCCCTCAAGCGAAAAATAAACGTTGTGTAGGCGCTGCTCGTCGGTCCAGCCATTGTGGCGGGCAACGCGTTCATACTGGTCAATCCAGTCTTCGACGTCTTCGTAGAGTTCACCGTGGAAGGGGCAGCCGTCCGCGGTGCGACGGGCAGGTAGATGACGGGAGAAGAGGCGGGGGCTTGCGACTGGTTGGCCATCGTCGTCTTCGTTGGCTGCTTGGTCCTGGGCGGCAGAAGTCCGAATTCCGGTTGTAGGCCTTGGGTGCGACGACTCAACCGGATCTCGGTAGTGCCTTCGTTGGTTCTTCGCGGGCTTGGCGTCGGACTTGCACTGCGGGCCCTCGGAGGGGTACGCGGCAGGGGCATGCGTTACCCCGCACCTCCACCAAAATGTCACGAATGACAAGTGATGAGGCGGTGAATAACTGAGTAAACTAAACGTTTAATCGGGCGAACTTGTGCCCAAAAATAAAGAAGGAAACAAAAGATAACAGTAGAGCGTCGCGGGCGTCGAAGTCGGCGAAAGAGCAGGAGTCGAACGCTGGGGCGAAACTGACCCGGCTTGCCAGGCGGAGCCCCTTTGTACACACGTGGGCTTCGGGAACATTCGGCGTGGAAGGTTCGGTTCGTAGAACATTCTAACCTCGAATTAGCAAGGCGGCTCTCGAACTTACTAGAACTTCACATTACAGCGTCAGCAAAAGGTGTAGGCGCGGCCAGGAATCGAACCCTGGCCTTCTGCGTGGAAGGCAAGCGCGATAACCGCTATGCCACGGGCGCGCTGCCTACTTGGTCAGCTGCGCCCGCGGCAA
>JAZHYW010000644.1:0-11915 GCA_037355805.1 Ixodes ricinus | reverse complement strand
CTGCGTTCTCTTCTTCCTTGTAACTGTAGACCCTACAGGTAGTAGCCGGCGCAGTCACGAATCGCGCTATGAGAGTTTTGGTTTTGAGGCTTCATCAGCGCACGCCTGCAAGTGTGTTTACATTGTTAACATGAAGGAAATCACTGCGTTCTTACTTCCTCTGGGAGCCAACGTTTCGTGCGCGAAAACGAATGCAACAGCTGCTGAGCCTTAACCAGAAGAAATAACAATATCATTGAAATCTGCTTGTTCTTCAATTTTGGTCCATGATGTCAGCTTTGAATAACAGTGTGCGTCACATATTCGCAACATGCCGTTTATAACCTTTAAAATGACGGTTTCTGATGTTAGGACACACACGGACGTTTAGGAAGATAGGGAGAGTTAGGAATGTCGGATGTGCAACGTCGAGCATGATAGTGCTGTGTATAGTTTTATGCAAATACATCAAAATCGCGAAATAACGCGAACTAAAAAGCAATATGATTCTTTTTAGGCACCAACTACTCGTGAGCCGAAAACAGGATTGTTATAATAATAATGTTAATAATAATAAAAATAATAATAATAACAATAATAAAAATATTAATTTAATTTGCACGTACTGGAAGGTGCCCATGTGGTGACGTGTGGGGCTAGGCAGATAGGTGAAAACCCTTACGCAGAGCGCCTGCCAGCGCGCCACGCATGTGTGAGAAAAAAAAACAGATATATATATATATATATATATATATATATATATATATATATATATATATATATATATATATATATATATATATATATATATATATGTTGTACAGAATATACACACTACAGAAAGTACTTAAGAGGAAAGAAAAGAAGGGGGAAAACATGTATCACATTATGACGAGGATGCCAGCTGCATCCCATACATCCTGGCCAGCTCTCGTGACTCTGCCCGTTTGACAGCAGTGGGCTGCGCACACTGAGCGTAATTGTCAGTTGTCAGTAAATGTTTCAACTACCTCGTTGCATCAATGGAAAGGTCAAATTAATATCATGTTATCCAGAATGTACCGCATCATTTGTCACTTGCGCAATGGACTGCGTAAATTACTGGTCGATCTTCTGTTCTTGAGGCAAAGAATATTGAACAGAACCACACTCGCAAAGGCTCACAAACACACAGTTACCGTGTTGCCTACTCCGCACCTCGCCGTAACCGCTGGTTGTTCTAAACTGTACGATGGTAACCGCACGACTGCTCGGCGTCCATTTGCAATCCATGGCCCCGTCGCGTTGGCGCGCGTGCCCAGACATTTGCCGAATTTTTGCTGAATCTTTCGCCAAACTTTTCTTAAAGATTTCGGCATGTGCCGAACTTTTCCGGATCTGAAGTTCGGCGGATTCGGTCTATCACTAATTTTTATGGCGCAGACGATTGACCCCCCAGCAACGACGCTCACGCCGGATTGGCTGCTCGGCAACGCGCGGGAACTTAAATTTCGGATTCGGACGTCACGTGTACACTCGAAGCGCGTTAACCCACCACCCCGCCTGCCTTCACGCCGCTTCCGGCGGCAGTATGCGCCTACTAATTAGACAACTATTAACCCACTTAGCCCCCCACCCCCACCCCCGTACGCGCCGCTTTGCAGCGTCCAGCCGGCAACCCAAGCCCGGCTGTCCCCAATAAACCTGCGTAAAAAAGAGTCCCATTCCATTTAGTTCAACGAAATTTCGTCAACATTTTTTTTCAGTGTTAATCGCAAAAAAAAAATGTCGTAAATATTGCCAAATGCTTCGACAAAACCAACTGTTCGAGAAAAAAAAAGAAGTAGGCCCACACCGTGAATCTAACCCGGGTCCGCTACGTATGAGGCAGATATCTTACCACTAAGGTATACGCTACCGCTTCGGAAACTCGCGTTGCAACCGCTCCACGAACCATCCAATCCGGCGTGAGCGCCGTTGCTGGGGTGTGTATCGCCTGCGCGTTAACAATATGCCCCCGCGGGTCGCGGGGCGGTGCCCTTGGTATTCCTTGGGCGCCGCCGGCCAGTGTTTGCCCTGCCCAGTGGTGGCTGTTTCAGGAGGGCAAAACACATGCCTCCCTCCCCCCACACTCTGAGAACTGGGGGGGCAAGCGCCCCTTGCCCCCCGGTTGGTACGCCCATGTCCACGCATCACGACTAATCGGTAATTTTACCTTAAGACATGAGATATGAAACACACACGGCCAGAACGAACGGCGAAACGTGCAAAGCAAGGTTGTGGAATGGATTGGATTGCATTCGTTGGCTATTAAAGGAGAAACCCCGTACGACATGGCTAAAGCCGACGAAGACCAACACCAGGACGAGTTAACGCGTCGCTTAACTCAACAACTTGCTTCAGTCACCCGACGGCTCCCTGCGTTCTGGCCGGCGGACCCGGAACTTATGTTTGCTCAGATCAAACAAGAAGAGTTCGCTCGCCGGAACATGACATCTCATACGACAGAATTCCGAGAAGTTGTCACGTCACTGTCTTCAACCGAGACCTTGGAGGTACGCGACGTAGTAATTTCTCCCCCTCCGAAGATCTCTATGATCACCTAAAGAATGTGTTGATCCGTCGAACAATCGCCTCAGAGCAGCGCCTGCTGCATCAGCCACCCACGATTGAGGAACTCGGGGACAGAAAACCTTCCCAACTCCTTCGTCATATGAAACAACTTCTGGGAAGCAAAGCCTCGGCCATGGACACTTCGATCTTACGTCAAATTTTTCTGTAGCGGATGCCGTCCAATGTGCGCATGGTTTTAACCACTTCTGGCAATATTTGCATCGACGATCTTGCCCAACTAGCTAACAAGCTCTTTGATCCCGAAGGAAAAATCCATCAATGTAACGCTGTCTGGCAGTCGATGTTTTCTAGTGGACACCTGTCTGTGCTTGATTGTAGGTCAAGCACGTCTGATTGGCCAACAAGTTACTCTGACCGACAGTCAAACTCCAGACAGACTCCGCTTGTCGGCTTTCTGACGGTTTCCTGGTGGCAGTCGGCCGTCGCGAAATGCCGTCAAGATTTCTTGGTGGCGATTCTGACTCGTACATCG
This sequence comes from Ixodes ricinus, assembly GCA_037355805.1. Taxonomy (NCBI): domain Eukaryota; kingdom Metazoa; phylum Arthropoda; class Arachnida; order Ixodida; family Ixodidae; genus Ixodes; species Ixodes ricinus. Next base: position 8,851 of record JAZHYW010000644.1, on the reverse strand, counting down.
ATTGTCTCTGACTGTACGTCAAAACGCTTTGACGTGCAGACAGATGTACGGTCAAAGGACGTAAAGTTCGTTCGGATACCACTATTTCGTCAAATCTATGAATACGAAAAATATTCTATGCACGAGAAAATGATTTCGGAGCGTGATCCCATAAAACCGCTGATGTTAGAGATATGACAAGCAGGGCACCCGACAAACCTGATCAGAAGCCCGCCGAAACACCGAACATGCCGAGCACGCCAAACGCGCCACTTTCTGCTTTCGACACTTTCGCTTCGCCCATAGAAGCTTCGCCGAGCTTCCATGAACGATCGCTCTCAACTCGTTTTGTTTGCGCGCTTGTGCCACCCTGTCGATCCAGCCTGGGCTCTACAATGTCTTATGTTTTAGTAGAATTTATCCTCGACAAGACCCAGTCTGTCGTGAGTTCCGACTACAGCCTCGTTTACATGAAAGCGACTTCAGCGCATCGACTCCACTCGTTCTTCGAACGAAGTCGACGCGGCAACGTTTACATGAATGCGGACTAGAAGGTGGCGCCACGCACTGTCAAAGCTCGAAGTTATGCAGTTCCGGCACCAGCCGCACCACGTTTTCCGGTTCGTCGCACGTGGAGGCATTTCGACGCGTTCAGTGAACGTAAAGATCGTGCCCGCTGTCTTCGGTGCTGTGGAAGAAGTTACGCCAGTTACGCGACGGAAGAAACATCAGAACCCAAGCGTTTAGTGCTCCAGGCTGGGCCGCCGGGTCACTCGGGACCAGAGGCGACGTGTGCGCACGCTTTGAGGACGCCTCCGCGCTTCGCCGCGCCAGACCTCGCCGATTGCGACCGGACCCCGAGTCCGAAAGGCTGCCGACCCATTGCAGTTTGGCTCGGCATTTGGATGCGCTTGTGTGCTTGGTGACAATACTTGGACCACTCGGATACCGCTTGCCCGCCGGAACTTTCCGATGCACTCAACACTGGATACTGTGCTTGTGCGTGCTGTGTGTGGTGTTCCGTGAACCGTGTTTGGTGACGACACGCGCCTTGCATTGTCTGTTGCAGTGGGCGGCAGCGCTTCGAGAGTTTAGGTTCTGCGCTCGCGTCGGTCTGCCGGCCGGCGCTCGCCCGGCGGCGACGTACGCGCTGCGGGCGCACGGATACTGACGCGCCTATCCTTGCCCTGGATGGATACCCACTGACCTCGGCTTTGAATATTTATATAGTGCGAAGCTGCGACCCATTGCAGTTTGGCTCGGCATCTGGATGCGCTGGTGTGCTTGGTGACAATACTTGGACAACTCGGACAACCGCTTGCCCGCCGGAACTTCCCGATGCACTCAACACTGGATACTGTGCTTGTGCGTGCTGTGTGTGTGTTCCGTGCACCGTGTTTGGTGACGACGCCTGGACGACCGTGTGCGCCGCCGGAATTACCGCTGCGCTCACCACTGGACTCTACAAAAGTATTTCGTGCTATGTCCTTAGCCGTTACAACCGAGAGATCGTCGCAATTTCAGACCGAGTCCGTCTGGGTCTGAAATCGGGACGATCTCTCGGTTGTAACGGCTAAGGGCATAGCACCAAATTCTTTTGTAGAGTCCAGTGGTGAGCGCAGCGGAATTCCGGCGGTGCACCGCCTGGAGTCTCAAATTGGGGTTTAAAATGCGCGGTTTCAGGGTGGATACGAACTGGTGCCCCAATTCGGGGTCTAGGCGGAACCGGCATTTTTCATTCCGGCCTGTATCTGACATTTTAGACGGGTCCCTTTTACCTAAAAAACGCAAATTTGGAAAGTACATTCTATCAAAGATCACCACATACGTAATTTGGGACATTCCATCAGTGGCAGTCAGACGTCATCTGATGGACCATCAGGGCACGTTCCACCAGGTCTGCTGACTGGCAGTCAGAAGTCATCTGATGGACCATCAGGGCACGTTCCACCAGGGCTGCTGACTGGCAGTCAGTGTCCCAAATTACGTACCTTGATGGAATTTTCAACAGGGATGCAGCGCCCCACAACATCCAAGCTGTCGTGCAGCCCACCAGCAACTGGCTGCAGCCGCGGCTCTCCACCTCGTGTCCAACTCCCGAAGAATTCAGGCACCTACTAGAAAACGTCGCGATGCTGGTGGACCAGGTGGCTGCCTTAGGACAGCGTTACTCACGTGCGCCTGAACCACCCCGAGCAAAGCGCCTTTCTTCCCCTAGTCCATCAAGGCAACATCAGCTCTTCTGGTACCATAAAAAGTATGGAGCCCAAGCGCACCACTGCTCGCCTCCTTGCAGTTGGTGGAAGGAAAACGCTCGCAGCACTTGCTAATGGTGAGCGGTCAAGTGCTCATGCCCACAGGTCACCTCTTTTTCATCGTGGAAAAACACACCAAGGTACAATTTTCGGTTGACACTGGAGCACAAGTCAGCGTGATACCAGCTTCTCCAGCAGAACGCAAGTCTAAAAACAACACATCAAATCTTCAAGCAATCAACGGGTCCAGCATTTCCACGTACGGTGATAAGTCGCTTACACTCGATTTTGGGTTTTTACGTATTTTTCGATGGGCTTTTCTTGTGGCTGGTGTAAATCACCCTATTTCGGGGGCGGATTTCCTGTCCTTTTTCGGCCTCTGGGTGGACATTCCGAAGCTCACGACTCTTTGACCCCACAACACGTCGCACTGTAGCAGGAATAGTCACTGCACTACCTCGCCCAGCATTTCTACCATCTCCGAGCAACATCTACAACAAACTTCAAGACGAATTTCCTGACCCCACTTGACCGTGCAACGTGATACGTCCTCGAAAGCATGACATTACTCATCACATTGTCACAACCAGATCACCGATCGGCGCTCGCGCTCGTCGACTAGCTACAGAACGACTAAAAACGTGAGGCAGGTGTTTGATCATATGCTGGAGCTGAGAATTATACGGCCATCAAAAAGCTCTTGGTCCTCGCGGCTACACATGGTGATAAAGCCACACTTGGCGATGGGCGCCCATGCGGGGATTATCGAGCTTTGAATAATGTCACAATGGCCTATAAATATCCCATACCTCACATCCAAGATTTTTTCCACAATCTACATGGCTCAACTATTTTATGAAAAATCGATTTAATCAAGGCATATCATCAAATACCTGTGGAGTTCAATGACATGTCAAAGACGAAAATAATCACACCTTTCGGCTTGTATGAGTTCGTCCGAATGCCGTTTAGACTCCGGAATGCAGCACAGACGTTTCAGCGCTTAATTGACCAAGTCACACGGAGGTTAGATTTTTGCGTTGCGTACTTAGACGGCCTTCTAGTAGCAAGCAAGACGCACGAAGAACACATCGAGCACCTTCGCCTCCTTCTCATACGCTTAACATGCAATGGTCTCGTGATTAACCCTGCAAGATGCTCATTCGGCGCCTCCGAATTGACATTTTTGGGGCACCACCTTAGTGGTTCCGGAGTAACACCACTGCCTGACAAGGTTGAGGCGATTGTCAATTTCCCGAGACCAACGACCATCAAGCAGCTGCGAGAATTTCTTGGCCTGATCGACTTCTTTAGACGGTTCCTCCCTCAATGCGCCACAACAACTGAACCGCTTGCCGATATCTTGTCTACAAAGCACAATCCGAAACAAGAAATAATTTGGACAGATGACTGATCGCATGCATTGGAGAAAATCAAAACTGATCTATCCAATGCTACAATGCTCCACCATCCAGTGCCTAACGCCCCAACACGCATCATGACTGATGCGTCCGAGGAAGGGGTCGGAGCTGTCCTACAGCAACAGGTTGAGCAACACTGGCAACCCTCTCGTTTTTCTAAAAAAAATTACGTCCAACCGAACAGAAATACAGCGCGTTTGGGCGAGAGCTCCTAGCTATTTATCTAGCTATCAAGCATTTTAGATACTTTCTTGAGGGTCGCATTTTTCACATATTAACCGACCACAAACCACTGACATTTGATTTAATATCTGGCAGAGATGGTTATTCACCACGTGAAATCAGACAAATGGCTTTCATCGTAGAAATTTACGGCAGATGTGCGACACGTGAAGGGATCCAACAACCCAGCGGCCGACGCTTTATCCCGTGTCAGTATACAGTCCGCTGAGACAAACCTTTTGCATCACATCGATTTTCGTCGCCTCGCCGAATCACGAAAACACGATGAAGAACTTCGACATCTATGCTCTGGAAGTACAGCCCTTTAACTCGAAGACGTCCGAATTCCCGGATGTAAAGAAGTATTGACATCTGAAGTATCCACAGGCACGCCTCGACCAATCCTGACTGCCGAATTCCGTCGTCCTGTTTACGACTCAATGCATTCGCTGGCTCATTCAGGTATTCGTGCAACTCAACGATTGGTCACGTCGCGTTTTATCTGGCCGAAAATGAACGCCAACGTACGCGAACGGGCAAGAACGTGCCACAAGCGCCAGACAACTGAAATTTAGAGACATACAATAGTTCCAGTCTCCCGATTCAAACCTCCGGATGCCAGATTCGCCCATGTCTCCATCGGCATTGTTGGTTCCCTACCTCCATCACATGAGTTTGTATATATTCTAGCCTGTATAAACCTATTCACACGTTGGCCTGAGGCAACGCCTTTAACAGACATAACTGCTAAATCAGTTGCTTCGACTATCGTAACATTGTGGGTGTCGCGTTTCGGTGTGCCAGACGCTGTAACAACCGACAGAGGCCCTCCATTTGAGTCACAACTGTTCGCTGAGCTTCTACACCTTTTCGGTGTAGCCCGAATTCGCACGACCGCGTATCATCCAGCTGCCAACCGAATGGTTGTAAGATTTCATAGACAGTTGAAGACATCACTCAAAGCGGGGATTAAATTAGGCAACTGGTTTGAATCACAGCCTCTTGTTATGCTTGGCCCTCGCACGGTCTACAAAGCTGAGCTTACGGGAACACCCGCTGAAATCCTTTACGGCACGACACTCCGCCTCTCCGGTGAGTTTTTTTTTCACAACACTATAACCGATGCCGTTCCCGACGCACGAAATTACGTTGTCCGACTCAAACAAACCATGAGAGAGTTAGCTCCGCCACCGACCCGACTTCCACCTAACGACAATACTTTTGTTTGTTCTGATTTGAAGAAGTGCACACACGTATTCGATCGAAGTGACGCAGTACAATAACCCTTGAACGCGCCGCGCCGAACGATGGCCCGTACCCCGCCCTTCGACGTTACCCCCAGACCTTCCAAGTTGACTTTGGTGCAAGAAAACATTGTGTATCTATTAAACGACTCAAGCCCACTCATGCTGCGCAACTAAACAGCTCCTCAACAAAACACCTCAAGTCTGCACTTCGGACTCGTAGTCCGCTTAAGTGCAATACATCCACTTCGCGTCATGTACACTTCAAAAATCATGCCTTCGACATCTAGGAGGGGGAGTATTGTAGGAACATCGGACACCGATAAAGAAGCAAAAGCTTGACGAGACAAAAATCGTGGAAGAGCCTTTTCGATCGATTCACCGTGGACCCTCGATAGCCTTTGGTAGATGTATATATGTAAATAAAATGAGGGATAATGGCTTACACGTCAAAGGGATTGCGCAATGTTTTAAATGGGTTTATCACGTTTTAGGATCCCTAAATAGGTTTGGGATGTCCAGCCTTCTTTTATATCCAGATACAGGGTCGACGCTCTTTTATTAAGAAGCGACAAAAATAGTTTGTTTCAGATTTCATACGATGGGGGTAAACAGAAAAAAACTATAGGCAGCTATAGTTCGTTGGTAAAGGTGATCATAGGACGAGCTATAAAATAATCTATAGCAAACGCTACAGAGGGCTTTAGGCGGCTAAATAAACCATAGAAAAAGCTATAGGTAGCTATAGCGAAATGGGTGAAGAGAACCATAGGACAAACATTGGAACGAGCTATCGCGGACCATGCAGAGAGAAGTAAGCGGATGAGAAAGCATAGGAAAACCGATAGGTTGTTATAGCACGCTGGCTCAAAAAATTCATAAATCATAAGGCATGCAGACGGAACACGCTAAAGACAAATAATACCCATAGGCGGCTTTAGCTTTCTTTCAAAAGAGACCCATAGAGTAAACTTTAAAACCTTTAAAACTTTATATTGAAAAATTCTATATACGACCATAGGGGAGACCATAGGACATTCTGTAGACGGCCATAGAATCGGCTATAATTAATTGGGTCAATTTTGTATGGCCGGCCATACTGTCACAAATCACAAATATTGAGGCGGTGAATTAACTGGAGAAACTAAACGTTTAATAGAACAAGCTTGTGCCTAAATCAAAAAAGAAAAACGCTAGCGTCGCAGGCGTCGATGGCGTCGAAACTGCAGGGTCGAACACTGGGGCGAGACTGACTCCGGCTCGCCACGCGGAGCCCCTTATGTACACGCGTGGGCTTCAGGAAAAACCGGTGTAGAAGGTTCGGCGCGTAGAACATTGTAAACGCGATCAAAAGACAAGGTTTTTGAACTTACGAGAACACTGAATTAAAAAAACAAATAAAAGACGCGCCACTCCCAGGAATCGAACCCGGGGCCTCCACAAGAAAGCCAAGCTCGGTAACCACTCGGCCACGCACGCGCTAGAACGGCGACGCGCGTGGCAATACAAAGTTTTTTTCTATAGCCGACCATAGATAATTTTTCTATGGGACATGCTGCTTTTCAGTGTGCAGCCAAAGCCGTTAAAAGTGCTCTTGTGGCCGATGTTCCGGCACTTAAAGTGAAAACTCGGGTGGCAGCCAGCCGAACAAAGAATAAACTGTTGCTTGCCGTAGAAACGGACAGCGCATGAACCACGAACTAATTTTTGTGGAACACTATCAGACACGTCCTTCGTCTTCAGAGCCGTTCTGCCAAATGTGATGTTTGATTAATCGGGTCAAAAGTTTTAATCAATGCCCAGCCCTAGTTGTAAAAATCCTCATTAAGTGTAAGCTTGCTCAGGTGGTCGAACGCATTATTTCTTCTTGCCTGTTTTGTTTGCGTTTTATTGCCTGTCGTGTCGAAGAAAGAAAACGTAGATAATTAACACGTGCTAGCTTCGGATGACATTTGAAGAAAAATGAGAACGAAGAGGAGAGGAGGTTTTTATCTTAAAGGCTTTTTTTTATAAACTAAAACTTCTATCTAAACAATACTTTTAATTATTAAATAAGTGAATATTCCTTGGCCCTTTCACCGCATCCTTTTACTTGTCCCCGAAACGATTAATAAAATAACGTATAAAAAGCCTCAACTCACATGTTCCAGATTATCAGTTCTGAAATTATGGGACCCTATATTTTCTGTACTATGTAAACACTTGTTGAGAAATGGCAAAGCACATAAAATATACAAGCCGTATGTTAAGGTAGCCAGGCTCTCAAATTGAGCTCAAGATGAAAAGTTAAACAAATGTGGAAGTAAATATGAACTCAGGTTTAGTGATGTGGTACATTTGTTTAGTAAATTTATGTAATTAAGTTAATTATTGGTTCACTTTGTGAAGAAGCATAAAAACAAAACAAAAAATCTACATTTGCATTTTTTGAGTCGCGTGTAAAGAACAAACAATTTTGGATTACTGGGACGTTTATTTTGACAAAATGAAGGGGACATCTAAGTAGCTTTGTTTCTCGGTTACAGCATTTTTATTTCATAAAAACGACACAGTGGCCCAATATGCCTTTTATTATCTTACAAATATTTTCAGCTTGAATTAAGTCATAAAAAAGCACCAGTTTTTTGTTTTGTTTTTTTACTCGGTGCAGCTTTTAATTATATTTCATGGTCCTCATAAGGAATCATTTTGTTCTACCTTTCAGTTGGGCCAGTTGTTCCAGGGAACATTTTTTATACATCTGCTTTCAATGTTACAGAGGAAGGTACTACGACTGTATGCCAGCTGACTAGCCATAAATAGGTGTCTTACATTCCTAAAACTGTGCCACACTCCGATGATGTTAGCATGTGAATTACGCAGACTGAACTTCAAAACTGGGTGGGAGGCGTAGCAATCTGACGCTCCCCCCTTATGTCGTACGCCACTGAGCGTAGCGACAACACCAATATCGGTATCGTTTTTTTTAACAAATAACGTGTTACACGGAGGCCACAAAACAGTTTTTGATATCGCCCTTCTAAAGCGGAAAAACAAAACGCGAATGCCAGCCGAACGTCTAGCTCGAGTACAGTCGCGGGCGATAGAAAAAAGCTCATGCGAGTTTGTAGCTCCGGAGGCCTACCGTGCAATCCAACGGAATGATGCTGAACTTTCATCAATACTAGTGTGCGCAAAAGCAGCATTTTCGCAGCTGCTACATATTTTTAGGTTTGCCCCAGTTTGTCGACAAACGATTGTTGAGTCAACAGCGACTTCGACGCAGTTTTTAAATGGTTTTGGAATCGAACTTGGATGCGAGATTAAATCTAATAAAACCAGCTCATCATCTATATTCAAAGAACATGAATTTATAATCAAACACACGAAAACTGATCGTTGAACTAGCCAACCCAGTTATGGTGGCTACTATAACCTGCTGGTTTCTACAGGTGGTTGATCTCACCTTCCGTCAAGGAAATAAGCTTTAATCGGCGCAGAAATCAGCATTAGCACATGGAGAGCCGGTCAAACGGGTAGTGACGACGAAACTTTTACAGCAGCTGAAAGCTTAATAATGGGTGATAGATATTTTTTTATATAGATAGCGATGTGTGCGTTGTTTGCCACGTGCTCACCTGTGATTTTTCGTATCCTCCGGGAGTGTACACACCAGGTGCTTTAGCGGGTCTCATCATGTGATCAAACACAGAGCGACACCAAGGACGCGCTCTTTTTTAGCACGCGCAAC
>JAZHYW010000642.1:0-28321 GCA_037355805.1 Ixodes ricinus | reverse complement strand
AGGAGACCCTCCTTCAAACCACATGCTTTACGACGCACGCTTTGCCCCCGAAGAGACCAGACAATACAAGACCCATTTGCAGTTCCATCTGACCCTGACTCCCATTCCTCAGCGTTAGACGAGCCCCACCGCACTTTCTTCACGTAAACACATTGACGGTCAACTCGGCGCGAAGTTTCCAGAAAGCCCTCGAGCAGAAGGCGATAAACTTCGAGAACGAGCATCACCCCACGGTTGCGTCACCTCGGCACGATATCTCTCTCTCGCTGGAAGACCTCCTGCAAAGTTGAGTTACGATGGCGAGCTCAGCGCACTCGTTTTCCTTACATAAGTACGTTCTCCCCCTTTGTGTCGTGATTGAAGCGTTAGTGCAGCAACCGAGCTGAATATCGCAACAATGGAAGGAGCAGCCAACAACCGCTTACACAGAAATGAATGCAAGGACGTTTCCGGTTTCCCCGTCTCTAATGCCTTCACCGCTGTCAGAGTCCGCCGAGTCTGTGGAGAGGGTGGAGAGTGTGGAGAGTGCGGTCAGCGGGAGTGGTCCGCCGCCATTTGTGTGCCTCCGGGGTAAACGGCGCGTGGATACGGGCGGATTGTTACATTGTCTTTTCCGGACGGCGGGCACATCGCTGATGCGATTAATGAAATGTCGTCTACACGTTCATGACGTAATGGCTCTCCGGGAACAGTGGTGGAGTCGGAATGCTTCTCTTTGAAAGGGTGGGGCAAGGGATCTATCAAACAAGTCAGTGAACTGAATACCACTCCGTCCTGGAGACCTTTGAAGTGCCTTGTTTTATGAGATTTGAACTCCTCTATGTTCTAGTTACAGAAAACATCTGTGCGGTTTGTCAATATGTAATTTGTTTACGCCTTCCCCTCCTGCGATGCCCACTGAACGATGTAGGTATCGAGTAAACGAATGAAGTAACTTTAAAAAAATGTATTTCGATATCAGGGCAGCTTAACTCACATTTATACAATCGAGGGAATTATCCCACACAACAAATGTATCGATTGTATTTTTTTAAACGTCTTATTTTGATATTTAGTGGGGAAATGATCGTTTACAGTGTTTATTGGAAGCAGGTTGTTTACCTTTGCATAGTTCTGTTTTAAGCGAATGATGTGTTTGCGAATCTTGAGTACTCTTGACTGATGCTTGATTTTAGGAACCCTTGCAATTTGGTCTTGGAGGCTACAGGTTGTTTATTTATTCATCTTTATTTATTTATGTTTCTGTGGTCTGGGTATTTTTTTTTATTCAGAGCATACTGCGGGCCACTCAATTAGCCTAGCAGAAATGAAAAAAAGAGAAGCATATGGGTGTTTCATTTGAATTCGACCTAAATTGGGAGGCAAGGGTCTTCAGATTTTCAAAATAAATATATGTGATAGCGCAAGTCCTAGGGTAAACAAAAACTGCGCTGCACATATAATTAAAACTCAAAAGTTCTGAAGAAATTTTCTTTAGAGTAGAATGCATAAAGAACTAGATTTTATCTTTTCGGTAATTCGGCCGTTGTTCACGAATTGTTGAATATCTTCAGACTGATTATATATTTTTCTCGGTTTTTAAAGATGACTATTGCTTGTTTTAGAAAATGAAAGATTTTTGCTTTTGTAACCTTTTCTTTTTTCTTCATAAATTCGCAAACTTGCTACTCTGAGCAACTTTACCTCAATTTAAGATTGTCTTAGAAACTAAACCGTTAAGAACTATGATGTGAAACAACCACCACCATGTAGCTTTAGAAATAAGCTATCCCAAGGTATATTGTTCGTGTGGGTGAGCATTATGAAATTAATTAAATCTTGTTCTAAACTCGCTAAAAATCTAGAATTTTAAGGTTTCTGCAGTATAATGAATTAGAAAGGCCATTTCTATCTTCTTCCAAATTTTTGTATCGGTTGCCAATGACTTTAACATTCAACAACAACCGAATTTACGAAAAAACAGTCAAGTTCTCGACGCATTTCATCAGGTGGCGCTTCTATGAACTTTTAAATAAAACTTTTCCTTTTAATTATTTAAAGAGCAGTTTTTCTTGAATCCCAAGACTTGAGCTATCACATATATTAATTTTAAAAAATACTGAATCCGCCCCAATCCGACAAGCTTGGCCGAATTCATATAAAACCATCCATACATAAGAATTCACTCAAGAAACCTAGTAATGCATGCACCTCTATATAGATTCGCTTGCACAAATACAGCTACATAATAATATATTCGTCTGGTTGAAAAAAACAAAACAAAAAAGACTTTGACACATCTACTACACGTTCATGATACACCAAGCACACGCCCTTTTTTAACCTTTTTCTTCTTAGAAAACACGTTTGACACGTATGATGCGCCATATATCAGAAACATCACACCTATATTCACAGCTCGAATACAGCCTGTGCTTGTCGTTATGTCGTTATGTAACGCCTTTTTATCTGCAAAGGTTTGGTAAGTGCTGCAGGTTTTGCACTGTCCCGCGGTTCAACATTCCGCACATACACCGCGTTTTTTGCTGTGTTTATTTAGAGCTCGACGTGGGAGAGAACGAGCCGAACCAATCTTTTTAGGAGTGTCAAGGATGGCGGGGGGACCAGAAGGACCCTTCTCTTCGATCAGTTATTCAGGTGCGGCTACGCAGAGCATTGCCCGAATCTATCGTTTTGACTGAAATTGATTCCAGTTCTGTTATACGCGGTTTTCTGAAAGATTGTCTGTCAGCTTATCGGTTTTCGGCAACGCGGTTTTCGCTCGAGTGTTTGTCCAGTGCGTCACGAAAGCGTTTTACCAAAGACCTGATTGTTTCCCTTTTTCCTACTCCGCCGTACCGTTCGTTGTACAGTGCGGAAAATGGGCAGGATGTTCTGAAGAGTATAAAACAAATAAAAACGTAAAAGCAAAACAAAAAAATTGGCCTTTACAATTTTTTTTTATCTGCACAGTGAATTTTTGCCGGTCGAAATTTTTGCAGAGGGAAAATATATTCTTGCTTCGTGGCCGGTGAACTGCTTACTTTTCCAAATGCCAGAGACGATAGAACACGTTTTTCTTAAATGGTGGGCCGAATGCAGTGTTCAATTAGGACGTCCTTCGAAAAAACCCTAAAAAATACCGTTACCACTTTACAGTTTTCGTTTTTTCTTTTCAGTTGATGAAGGAGACAACATTATGCCCTATGACATGATCCTTCTGGTCGGTCGGTCTCCATAGTTTGTGGCGCTTCGACACGCGGATGTCTACGTGCGTCCTGCACACAAGCATTTTATTGGAACGATGTGGTTTTGAAAGAAATGCTTAATGTACAACAGCCACCCACGGACTTTTTGCCGCCTTTTGAGAAGCTGGGAACCATCACTGGTCCTTGAAGGTGTTTGATGAGCTCGGTATTTTTGTATGTGCTCAATAGCCTTTGAGGCTTTTGTTTTAAACCTTTCATTGTATGTGCGATTTGTTTGTCACCCGAGTAAAAACAGGCAATAAAGAAAATAAAATACTACCTGCGCTTTTTGTGTAGTGTGCCTTTTTTTTTCATTGCCGTTACCTCTATGTCATGGTGGAAAATAAAGTACTTGATAATTTCACTTCATAATAATACTCCTTCCGGTCAATCACTTCCGGCTTCTTTTCTGGGATCAAAGAAACCGTGTGGTAGTATTAAATAATAAAGAAACACGCCTCCTCCCCTCTGCCCCCCTCCCCCCCAAAAAAAAAAAAAAAAGAAAGAGGAAAGAATTTTTAAGTTTCTGTAAAATATTAAAATATTATAATTAAAAAGCAGGTTCAATTTCTGCGTCCACGTCCGTGCTCGTTGTGTAGTGGTAATCACATCCGCCTAACACGCGGAAGGTCCCAGGTTCGATCCCTGGCAGGCACATGTTTTGTTTTTTTTGCTCGCGACCGTAAAATTTGGAGCCCTAATCTCGGCACTTGGCGAAAGAGTCGGCGAGAAATTCGGGGCCTTGATTGGCCAACGCAGCACTTGACCTTGGCGCCGGCCTATCATAGCCTGAAGATGGAGTAAGTAGGCAGGCGAGCTAATTAATGTTACACATTTTTGAAAAAAAAAAAAAAGACGGAGACGACGGACGACGAAAAAGCGGACAAGACACAAAACGTACTAATTGAGACGTTTTGTGTGTTGTCCCCTTTATCGTCGTCCGTCTTCTCCGGTTTCTTTCAAAAATGTCAATCATAGCCGCCAGATTTCTCGCTGACGTTTTCGCAAAGTGTCCACATTAGGGCCCCTGTACGAGAACTAAACTTTCCCGAATTTCCCGACCTAAGTAGCATTGCGGAAAATAGATCCCGCGAATTATTCCCTGTAGTAGCGAGAGCATAGCTTCTATATAACACACCTATAACCGCGAAATTTTGTGACCGCGAGATATTTCATATATTTCGCAACGTTTGCCAAAAACACGGATCCCGTGAAAATAAACTCGTGCACAGTAGATGTTCATGTTGAAATAATATAACGTAATAGGGTCGGGTGACAAAAACTAATTAGTTTAAGCATAACCGCAATAAAATAGTATAGACAAGAAGAAAAAAATAGAATTATTGCCACGAACACCTTGAGTTCTAGCGCCTACAATCGACAAATGAAGTGATATGCTATCACGCCCCAACAATCAGCTACGTCAAAATTCAACATTGCGGAGGCCACAAAAATCGGATGGATAATATCGACTATGCCTTTTGTAACGGGCGGTTTATCTCACTGTTGTCTATGCCGATTTGCTGGATCGCGCACCCCCTTCGAGCCGAAAGCGCGATGGCGGCCACCGGTCGGTCAACTTACGTCACCCGGTGAAGCGTTGTCAGGGGTGTGGTCACGTGACCTTTGCGTCTGTTGTCACGTGACCTACAGATGGTAACCATGGTAACTGTCGGCCTCTGGGCGCCGCCATCTTGCTGCTGGTGGGGGAAGATCGTCTGATAGTCAAGCACTGCTGAGGCGTACCCACGGTTTTCAGACTGGCACCCAAACAAAGCGTTTTTCACCCACAGTGGCCAGACTAGCATTTGAAACACGGCTGCTTGCAAACGTCTATACGCTATCTGACTCAAATGTAAATAAAAGAATTAAGAAAGGTACGGGGTGGGATATGTGGTACATCGTTTGAATTGTGAAGAGGTGTTTACCTTATACACGAAGGGCAGTGTGAATGTAATGGATACATTTGGTTTGCTGACAAAGTGTAGTGCGTTTAATAATGACATTAGCTAGGAATATTGCTGCGTTCCTCATAAACACTTAGCCCTTTTTAATGAGGCTAGAATTTTTGTCAAGGCGTATTTGCCATCGCTGAGTAAGATACTTAATTCTTGTTTCTTTTCCTCTCTGGCTCTGACTTCGCAGATTGTCACGTCCAGTTTCAGCTCATCGTCGTTAAAAATAATATCAGTCAGAGGATGCTTGTTTATTTATTATTTATTACATGTTACCCCGCAGAGCCGAGAGGCATTATTGAAGGGGGTTGGGGGGGGGGGGAGGGGAGGGAGAGAGTGAGCACATTTGCACAAGAATCACAGTCGTCTAATACAGAAACACACGAAACAAAGCAAACACATTTGCACAAAAAAATTGTGCTGCAAAATAATAACAGTTCAGCAAATGGATCTGCAATGGTATTAAGGTTTAGCCATTAGCTGTACGAAAAACATAATTTTTCGTACAGGTAAGGGTATGAAGACACAAAGCACAGTGTTACCAGACCGAGCATTCTGAAAACACACATTCACAAAGAGAAAAATTCACTTCCGTTATTCCCAGCTATCACGTGACAGTTTATAAAAAAAAAAATATCAGACGATGGAATTGAAATAGTTTCCTCGGGAAATTTGTGCCATTGTTTAATGCTATTGGGGAAAAACGAGAATTTGGATATATTAGTCCTAGCTGAAAATCCTATAATTTTTTTTTGGAACGATCTAATCTGCGTGATACAGAGTGTGGCAGTTTAATGAATTTAGTTTTATCCAGTCCTGTTTTATCGTGATATATCACATTTAATAATTTTCAACGTAGAAAATCTTCTAGAGTTTTGAGGTTTCCAGTCTAATTGACGTTTAAGGGCACTAACACTTTGTTTGAAATAGTAATTTTTACTAACGAACCTAGCGGCTTTGTTCTAAATTTTTTCAATTTTCTGTTCTAAATAGCGTTATTTAGGGTCCCAGAGCACTCAGCCGTATTCTAAAGTCGGCCTCACATTAGAAAGATAAAGTGTGCTTCTTACATTGAAAGAACAATCGTGAAAATTCCACCTAAAAATTTAGCACATGGTTAGCTTTGACAGTCATGTAGTCTACATGCGCGCTCCACGATAAGTTTTCTGAAAACTGAACGCCTAAATATTTTACTTTGTCCACCTGTTGTAGTTGGGCGTCGTCAATTGAATAACCAAAAGAAACAGCTAGATTGTCGTTTTCTGGTAAATGTTATATGATTGCATTTGGGAATATTTAAATTCATTTCCCTTATTTCGCACCATCTTGATAAGCGATCAATATCTTCCTGTAGCGCTCAACCGTTTGAAAATCTTTTTATGTTCCGGTATAAGGCACAATCATCGGCACAAAGACGAATGCTTGACCTAATATCTGCAGAAATGACATTTATATGTATATAAGGAATAAAAGCGGACCCAGCACTGATGCCTGTGGGACCCCTGATGTCACTTCTAAATACGACGACGTTTCCCGCTGACTAAAACAACCTATCTTCTATTCGCAAGATAATAAGTAAGCCAGTTGATATTATTGTCAGGGATATTCACAAATTTTACTTTGTATAGGATCAATTTATGGGGGACCTTGTCAAAGGCTTTTGGAAAAAAAAATGCAGTCTACTTGCACGTTTTTATAAAAAACAAAAAACAACAACAACAACAACAACAAAGAACGTCGTGTTAAAAGTCGATCAGCTGGGTATCGCACAATAAGCCACTTCAGAAGCCATGTTTTTTTTTCTTTTCTGTTTACAATGGCGACTTATAAAAAAGCGAGTGGCTATTTCGGAAGTCAAGGCCAACATTATTATGAGATAAGACTGTACTCCGATCAAAAACACAACAAAAATAACAGTGCAGTATATATTGAAAACTGACTTAATGTTTCTGAAGAATATATCAATACACATGTTAATGAAATTAATATATGAGCTAACCTTGTGAGATAATGTTTGAGGCAGTACTTCCCTAGTGTACTGCCCCTCGCACCACAATCTTTAGAGCAATGCTATATGCACTACGTAGTGCAGCTCCACCGGAAATTGCTATATGCACGACGGCGTGGCGCCATCTCGTGGACGCTTGTCAAACCACAGATGGGGCTGCCATCTCGCGGACGTTTTGTGACACTCGCTTCATTTCGCGCTTATCGCGAAGGGTGTCGGTCGTAGGTGCCGGTGGCTCCTTAGTCATGGAGATCAGACTCGGAGAAAGGTTCGAGTCGTACCAGGATTTCGATAAGGCTTTCGCTTGTTTCAAGTGAAAACTAACAGTTTGTTCGTCAAGAAGACAACTAAATCAGTGGCTGTTGTCAATGCCCTCTCAGCTGGAGCGGTGAAGCTCGAAAGCAAGCTCCAGTTTGCTAACGCGACTTTCGTGTAAGCACGGTGGACGTCACAGGACGACTGGCACGGGGATTCGTCCGAATCAAAGGTACGCAAGTTATACCTTGAACTAATGAACATTTTTCTTGCTCTCTGACCAATAGACCGATCTCACTAAGCGATCCACGCATCCGTGACGCCGCCATAACTTTAGTTTGCAGAACGCACGCGGCCGTGCACGAGACGACTCGTGCCGTCTCGTGCTCTGCACGCGCATAGCTCCAGATATTGTCCCAAGTGAAGAGACTGAACTTCCCTCGATGCATTCCGGCAGCGGCGGCGTAACAAAACTGGCTGGTGAGATCGGTCTATTAGCGGCGCCATCGCCACTCGTGTTGCCCTTGCTAAGGAAGGCAATGAAAGTCAGACATAGGTATCTGAGCCTTACACTTCTAGATGAGTGCACCACATCAAATCTAAGTGTTCTTTCCATCGTTTTTTTTTCATCAGAACAATGAAGAAAGACTGCCCGGCTCAGGTGGTCATCGCTGCTAAAAGATTGACCCAGCAGCTGGAAATCACAAGCATTGTGCTTCAGCATAACCATGAGACATCAAGCGAGATCTACAACTCCTATCCAGAGACGCGCAGGCTTCAGGATGATGACAAACAATTCGTCCAACCACTCCTAGAGATGAAAGTTCTCCCCAGCCTGGTTGTGCAAAAGCTGAATGAAAAGACAGGTAATTATTTCTTATGTTCTAGTATGACAGCTAGCCATTCCATGATTTTTCCATTTCATGATTTTTGATTCCTCAGGTCTCAAAAGCTCAATGGGATTTTTTTTGAACTGTTTACAGGCAAAAGAATTATTGCCAAAGATCTTCAAAACCTGAAAGACGCAAACAACCGCAGAGAAGACGCGGACCAGCTTATGGAGGTCATCGAGGAGTGCCGGTCCAAGGAACATGTCAAGGTCATCCCAATCACTGATGAGAACCAAGAACTGCAAATCCTATTCATCCAAACACAGCACATGCAACAGGTATTCTCATGCTTTCCTGAAGTTTTGCTTCTTGATGCAACCTACCGGACAAACAACCTAAGGATGCCCTTGTTTGTGTTCGTCGTGGAAGACGGCTCTGGCCGTAGTCATGTTGTGGCCTATGCCTTTGTTGCTTCTGAGCAACAGCATGTTGTTACACACCTGCTGGAAACTTTTGTAAAGGAAAATGCGAGGGCAGCAGACACAAATGTGGTGGTCATTGACAAAGACTTCACTGAAATTGCAGCGATACGGGAAGCTTTCCCTTCACAGCCGGCTGTGCAGTTATGCCAATTTCACGTCATCAAGGCATTTAGGGCAGCTGCAGGACAAGTGTCGAACTCAGTAGAAGAACGAGAAAGGCTGGTAGGCAGCTTCTGCGAAATGCTACATGCGCCGACGCCAGACAAGTTTGAAGAAGCGCGCATTGAGTTCGTAAGGTATGCCAATGAGGAAGCACGGAAGTACTTTGAAAAGAACTGGGCAACAATTCCTGAAATGTGGGCAAGACATCTTTGTGACCAGGTCTTTACCGCAGGGAACAACACAATGCAAACCGAGTCGAGTCTGCACAATGGAAAACTAAAGAACGTTCTGACTTCATCAGGAAAACTCCACGAAGCTGTACGTGCCCTCCTGAAAATCTCAAGTTCGATGTTGCATGAGGCCAGACACCAGACAACTCTCCTACAGACTTGCGAGTACTACTCGTACGCTGCATCCGGAGAAGTTGAAAAGATATGCTTTAAGGAGCTCACTCCTTATGCATGTGCACTTATCAGCAAGGAGCAAATGAAAGTGAAAGAATGCCCTCCAGAAGTGAGGCAGTCAGAGCCAGATGTCTACAGCGTAAAGTCGGCTTTTGGGTGTCACGAAGTCTCTTTGAAAGAGCAAACATGCACATGCACCACATTTTCAAAGATGGGGCTTTTGTGCCGCCATTTCCTGGCTGTTTGTCAACAATCAAAGGAAACACCAGACCTGCAGAAGGCCGTGAAGGCACGGTGGTTTAAATCACACCAACTGGGCTTCATGGCTGAAAGTGCTCGGAAGGCGGCAAGCGAGGCGTCCAGAGAAGAAACCGACGTCACGGAAGTACTGACAATGCCTGGACCATCGTACGAAAAAATGAACAGAAATCAACGTTTTAACTTTGCAATGCGAACCTTTAAGGCAATCGCAGACCACTTGGCCGATTGCCCGGCAGCAGTTTTCACTACACGCCTGGAGTTCCTCGAAAATGTCCACTCAAGCTGGATGCAGGGGCAAGATGTGGTGGCAAGCATCGCCGGTGACGACAGTGATAGCCTGGCTAACCCCCATCAACAAGTTTGTGGCACAAGTCAAGTCATACGTCAGGCCAACATCATCTGCACACAGCCGGAGCACACCACAGATTCACTACCTGGAGGCGAAGGCAACGATGTTGACCTAACAGAGTCATCTCAAGAACTTCCGTGCACGAGTTACTCTGCACATGGGGTCAACAATGCTTCGACACACCAGGGGCACAGAGGTGTCTCGTTGCCTGAGCCAGCTCAAGTCTCTGCCAAGATAAAGCTCCCCATCGTCAAAAGTCGAGGACGCCCAAGAAAGATGCCCCTTCAAAGACGGAACAAGAGGCCAAGGGACCCCTCCAGCGCTCAGCCTGTGTCTTTCACACAACTTCCAGAAGCGGCTCAACACAAATGTAAGTAGCGTTATTTGTAACAATTTATTTCCATATTCTTATGTCATGTTTATTTTTAGTGCTTTTGACTGGCATCGTTGGAGAGGCTGTGTGCAGCAATGTTTTGAGCCAAGGATACATTGTGGAAGAGCCGGACGTCGAAGTGCGGCCAGAGGTCCTCCCTAGCGCACTTTTGGATTACAGAGTCAAGCTCCTGAAGCTAAAGAAGTTTTTTGCAGAAGATGCCTGGGCTCTGCTGACCTCATCAGGTTTGTGATATTTTGTTTATAAAAATTTTCCTGGTTTCCATTAATTTACTCTGCCTGTCTTTACATCATGCAAACTTCACAAGCAAATGATTGCATTTGCAGTGGCTACTAAGAAAACAAATGAACTGTGGCTGTGCCGCAGCTGCAATGAAGCCGACGATGGAGAAAAAAAAATGATCTGTTGCGACCAGTGCCTGGAGTGGTTTCACTGGTAAGGAGTATAAAAGTGTTTTATAAATAAATCTGGTAATATATTTTATTCTATTGATTTTATGCAGGAATTGTGCTGGAGTCAAGCGAGCAGACATCAAGCAGAAGCTATGGTTCTGCTCAGTGTGCAAACAGGATTGATGGCACGCTGATCCTTGTGTGAACAGTCTTCTGAACCTTTTATGAGAGCTGCGGGCTTTTGGCATTATGAGATAATAAAGATATATCCCTGCCATGGTTAGTGTTATTTGCACTGGTATGCTTTGCATGCTTATTTGATCACTGTGTTTACTCGCGTGAGACACTTGTCCAACAAGTAGTGCAAAAATGAAATATTAAAATAGAGGTGGGAGTATTAGTAAATGCTTTTTTTGAGTATTCTCCACAATACTGGACTGAAAATTAGTTATTTCCCCAGGAGCCAAGTCTATAAACCGGAACTGAGATTAATTGGAATGTTTGCTTATTAGAAAAACTTTGGGCACCGTAGAGGTTTATCTAGTTAAACGGCTTCAGATTGATACCTTTTGGACACTGGACACCCCCATACACTCCAGATTTTAGCAAAAATTGGCTTGGTTAGTTCCTAGATTTCGCTGAGCTTGGGGAAAAAAAAAGGCCATGTGTGCGGAATTGGTAAACAAAAATAGCACTAACAGAAAATAAGTATGAGGCCATGGATACTGGCCATACCAAAGGCGAGCTCTCTCTTCCTGCGGTGTCAGCTGCCTCGGTGCTCGGTGGCTGCGAGGCAAAGCGCCAACCTACGGATCCCCAGCTAAGGTGGCCGCAATCTGACTGAGGCTTATTGCGGAGAAGGCGCCGGGTAACCGAGCTTTCGGTTGCATGTCAAAAGATCTCCAGGTGGTCGAGATTAATTCTCAGTCCTCCGCTGGGGCGTGCCACGTAAAACCCCCAATTTGACTTTCCTGTGTTGTCAGCTATACTTCGTTTCACATCATCTCCGAGCGAAGCCAAAGCTAGAAGCACGAGACCAGCGCTTTTTGCGTTTCTGCCCAACTCGCGCGCTCGAGCAAAGCCTGAACGCACGGAACTTTCGCGCTCCCGCTTCCAGCTTTGCCTTCGCTCGCACAGAAGGATCAAAAACAACTTCAAATTCGTTAAGCGTTTTTTTTTTTTGTGTGTGTGTGTGTGAGCATGTGGCACATAACAATGCTTGCACTGCGCGAGCGCGCGTGCTTCGCAGGGATGCTGAAAGCCCGGAGGTCGCGCTTGTAGCATCGGCTGCGGCTGTACTTCAGCTCAAATGAAGTATATAAAGCGTCCGCAGCACGTAGACGAAAGTAGGTGGCGAAAGACGAAGCGGATCGCTTCAGCACGACACGCGCGCGCGTGTTGCATTGACCGACGCTTGTGCCGCACGAGAGCTCGAGCTTCGCGGGCACGAATCAAAGCTTGGAGGAGCTCGTTTTCGTAGCGTTCATTGAGCAGACTGCAACGCGAGCAGTTACAACGCTTGCAGCCCTTCCGGTGTATTGCCAAGTCGCCATACACAGAAGTCCGCGGCTGCACGTCGCCCCACGGCTTACCATACTACGGCCTCGCATTTGTGGCGCCTGTGGTTTGACAAGCGTCCACGAGATGGCGCCACGCCGTCGTGCATATAGCAATTTCCGGTGGAGCTGCACTACGTAGTGCATATAGCATTGCTCCAATCTTTATTGGACACCAAGTAGCTTGTATATTTCATTTATTAGCCTTAAAATACAGCCAAATTCGTGGAATTCAAAAAAATTATAGTAAAAATAATGCCGGCAAAATATTTGCATTTGTATTGTTATCCATATTTGCATTTTATTTTAATTTTATTTGTATATACCAAGCTGATTCTTATTAAAGCGGCGAATGTAGAGCCTTCAAGCTCCCCAAGCGTGTACCTCTTTTTCCATTGGTAGTATTAAATTATAAAGCAACAGGCCACCCCTCCCCTCCTCCCCTTCCTCCCTCCCTACCCCCCCCCACCCGCCCCCCCCCCCCCCCCCCAAAAAAAAAAAAAGAAAGAAGAAAGCCTTTTGAACAGTTTTTATAGAATATCATGATCGAAAAGCAGGATCGGTTTCCCCTCCCTCGTCCGTGCTTGTTGTGTAGTGGTTATCACATCCGCCTAACACGCGGAAGGTCCCAGGTTCGATCCCTGGCAGGCACAGTGTTATATTTTTTTTTTCTGGATCGAAATTTGCATTGATGTTATCTGACTTAACTGTAACTAAGCGATCTGAGAAGTTTAGAAGACCCGCGGTGGAATTTGATGGCGCCAATATCTCGTTTGAATTTTGCGAAGGTGAAGTAATGCATCCATTGTCTTTTTTTTCACAAAGTGGCAATAACATTTTCAGACAATTACTTCCGGCTTTTTTTCTGGAACCAGACACCAACCGGCGCTATGAACTAAGGGACCAATCAAGAAATGTCAAAAACGCAAGTCACTGGGCCTTTCTGTTAATGATTGGTTCAGCGCTGATAGAATACGTAAAGAAACACGGCGAACACAAAGATGTTGCGCTCTTGACGCTGTTTAATTGGTCCAATTAGCTTGTAAAGTCGGCTGAGTCTGAACTTAAGGTAAAACAAAGTATAGTATTGAATAATAATTAATAAAAAAGCACTCCTCGTCCTCTTTTTTTTCCCGAAAAAAAAAATCTTCTACACGACGATTTTATAGATCATGTTGGCAGAGCGCAGTCGGAGTTAACCTCCCCGTCCGTGCTTGTTGTGTAGTGGTTATCACATCCGCCTAACACGAGGAAGGTCCCAGGTTCGATCCCTGGCAGGCACATGACTTTTTTTTCCCGGACCACAGCACCACCATGACCAGTATTGATGTTACTAGAATGTTTCATATGAATATTATGCGCAATCTCACTTAACTATATATAAACTGTATTAAAAATTTAGGCAGACGTGTGGTGGAATTTTGGCGGTACCAATACCTCTTTTGAAATTTGGAAGGAGTATACCTAATGCATAGGGCTCCGTTGTTTTCGGATAAATCCGAAAAAATCCGAAAAACACCCGTCGGTAAAATTTTGGTTAATTCGGATTTATCCGATAAACTCCGAATATTTATGTGTCAATGCCACTCCTCCCCCCCCCCCCCCCAACCGCCCCTGGCAAAAAAAAAAAAGTAGCATTTTTTTTTACAGTTTGATTAGCACAGAGTTAGTGGTTCTGGGAAAATTCCACCATAATTATCTTTCAAATCTCGGACCGTTGTCAAGAGGGGTCTTGCCGCTTGTCTCTTCAAGGTTGATCCAGGTCAACAGGTCGTTCGTTGTACATTCGGGGCCCGACAAAAGCCACTCTTTTGGTTTCCAGGTTGGGCCACGCGATTTGTGATTTAGAGAAAGGAAAGGGTATGTTTTAGTAACAGTGAAAGCCATGGACCATAGGGATTGTATAAAATTGGGAAGACGGGCAGTTCAAACTCTCTATTACCTCCTTAACCACTCCACCTCGCGCGGCCGCGGGCTAGATTGATGGAATAGGATGGAATGACTACGAGCTTCCAAGCGACTACCTCCGGGAGTTTATTGATTTTAAGGTATCGGCGTTTATCGAAGATCCATGTGTGTGTGACTTTTGTCGTGGATAAATTAGTATTGCCAATGTCAATGGCACCAATGCCAAATTCAACTGAAGATATTTCAATTGATACAAGAGCGTTTTATTTCTTATCTGGCGTACGTTTACATCCGGTTATTATTTATTTATTTTTAATAGGAAACACAGCGAAATTGAACTCCGAATTTCGGAGAATAGGGAATAAAAAAATATAAGCTCCGATAAACTCCGAATCTTCGGCAAAAAATAAACTCCGAAAAACACCCTCCGAATTTGATGAAAAATAAACCCGAAGCACGGAGCCCTACAAGTTATGCTCAAACGGTTGCATAAAAGTAATGCATCAAATTGTTTCTTTCCGGCGAAGTGTAGCGTGTTTAATAAGGTCGTTCGCATAGAACGAAAGATGTTTGTCCTGTCCGTCCTTTTTGTCTGACTCTTCGTATATTTTTCAATCTATTACCAACGCGCTCAATCCAAGTTTAATATTTCTACGTTGTTCAGAAATACCTAGTCATATATATTTTAAAGATGCTACCATTTTTATCTAGGCTTATTTGAGATCACTGACTAAGATAATTCGTTTTTGTTTCTTTACCATTTTTACTTTGACTTCGCAGATTGTGACAAACATTTAAACTCTTCCTCGTAAAAAAATAAAAAAATATAAAGAAGTAATATTAATCAGAGAATGCTATCTTTTGGTAATGGCGAGCTGTAACATCCCGTGACGACCTCGGGAGTCAAGGTCAAAATATTACGTGATCGGACCTGACTGTGATGACAAAACCAGAACAAAACAACAACAACAACAACAACAACAACAACAACAACAACAACAACAAGAACAACAACAACAACAAGAACAACAACAACAATAACAACAGCAAGAACAACAACAACAACAACAACAACAACACCAACAACAACAAGAACAAAGACAACAACAACAACAACAACAACAACAAGAACTAAAAAACAACACCACCACCACCAACAACAACAATAAGAAGAAGAACAACAAAAATGCAACAACAACAACAACAACAACAACAACAATTCAGCAACAAAGGGAATGTTAAGAGTTTTCATTAAAATCTCAGTAAATATTTATAAAGAACGTCGATATAAATATTATTGTAATTACTAAAGTCACTGTCTTTCTGAGAAAAAAAAATAAGCCGCTACCTTCGTAACACTTTTTGCATTGAAAATCCCATTGCACACCAATCAGCTCGTTTTATTTGATGTGTTAATTTGCAAATGCAACAAACTCCTCGTGCAACGTATATATTTTGAAAAGAGGCTTCTGGAAACCTCAGAACGGCGTGCCGACGTTTAAACGTCGGTCACGCCATTCTGAGGTTCTTGTTCTTCTGGCAGCTTCTCCTCCCAGTTAAAAATACCCATTGGTTCCAATTGGAAAGTCAGTTGGTACCAATTGGAATCTGAGAGATCCCAGTTGGAATCACAGAATCCAATTGGTTTTGGCATTACCAATTGGTGGCTCCAATTGGAATTGAGATTTCCAGTTGGAACCTAATCCACCAACTGGCCATTCCAATTGGGATGCATTTTTCCAACTGGTCATCCCAGTTGGGATAGTTGTTTCCAATTGGTATCCAGTGATACCAACTGGGTTACATTTTTCCAGTTGGTGACTCCAATTGGAATTGAGATTTCCAATTGGAACCTAATCCACCAACTGGCCATTCCAACTGGGATGCATTTTTCCAACTGGTCATCCCAGTTGGGATAGTTGTTTCCAATTGGTATCAGTTATACCAATTGGGTTACATTTTTTTAATTGGTTATCCCAAATGGAATGTTTCCCTTTAGAATCTGTTTCGAGATCCCAATTGGAACGGTAGTGCCCAATTGGCATGTGATGCACCAATTGGCCATTTCATTGAGTATTTAATTATTCCAATATCAATTGAATAAAACAACTTCCAAACGGTAAAAAGTCTTATTGGGATTTAAACCTATCATTGGACACTCCAATTAAGGGAGGACACTCCCAAAAGGGTCAACTTTGCAAATTTTTATCTGTGTACATAAATTGTACAAAAGATGAGTCGTATTTATCAGGAACACACTGACATTGCTTAGGAAAACTATAACTAGGGATTAAACTAATGTAATACCCAACATTTTTCTTCACTGCAACTGAGAAAACCAAATTTTTTAAAAGTAATTTATTTTATACTAACATCACATTGACAAATCAAATAGATTTTTTTGTATTTGTAAAAAAAGAAAGAAACAATGTCACCATTGCAGTGCCCATTAAATTCCAGTTAGCAAAAACAATGAGTGAGCCTTTCTTTTTGTGCCATTGCAAAACAATAGTTATGCCAAGAAGTGGACTGGAGAATAATGTGTTCAAAGTGCATGAACCTCTACCTTTTCTTTAGCATCGGTGGACCCAAAATAATTTATAACAAAATAACTATGAAGTCAAAACAAATGAAACTTTCTGGGAATATTCTCTAGATGTTGGTGAATGTAGAAATAAAATTTTTCAAAATATTTTTTTCAGTTTTTTTTTTGTATTGGAGGCTTGGAAACGATTTTTTAAAACCTTTTAAAAGAGTTTTAGTTGATCATTTCGATGCCTCCGATAACGATACCCGATACTCCGATACCGCATTTGCGTATGTATCGCTATCGGATCTGATCGGATCACTTGCCCATACTTTTTTAAATCTCAAAATGAGGACAATTTGTGCATGAAAATTGAAAGCGGAAGGATTTTTTTCTTTGTTTTGTATCGTGTTGTAATCTATTTCTTAAATATCGCGAGTAAACTTCCGCTAAAATCGGCTTTTCCGCTAAAATCGGCGGGAATCGTTGGAAGCATCTGTGCACACTGGGCAAACAAAGATGGCGTCCGCGTATGATCTCTCTGCGCACATGGCTCCAATCATACCGATGGCAGGCACATCTGTGGCATGGTTACAGTAGAGATTCAACAAGTCATGCTTTATTGCTGCGAGTGCTGAGTAGTGTGGTGATAATTACTTCATTTGGCCTGCCACCTCGTTGGAGCGCGAAGGATGGATAACAAACAGTTTAAGGGTGCAAGGTAAGAAAACTTCTTTGTTTCTTTTCTTGATGCTTGCTGCATTGCAAACAGGCGATTTCTGATTTATAAATATCCTGAGACACTCCTAGCTATATGGTCAGTGCAGGGTAGGAGCTTGAATGAATGAAGCTCTACGAAATAGAATATTTTGAGCTGTCAGCTTGAATGTCTTTGTTACCCAGTGTAATGAAATGTCAGTGAAAAAAAGTGTTTTAGGCATCTAAAAAAATGAACTATAGATTCCTGAAAGCACTGACTTGCCACAGTTTACCATAATTGCCATAATTTACTTTTGAGATTATTAGTTTGAGATTCCTGAAAGCACTGACTTGCCACAGTTTACCATAATTGCCATAATTTACTTTTGAGATTATTAGTTCGTCGTAATTTTGAGATTATGTCTTAATTTACTTTTTTGTATTATTAGACAGAGTGAACACATTAAGTGTCATGCTTTTAGAAGTTGTAATTGTGGTGTGAGCAGTTACTAGTTAAATAATCTTGAGTGCATTGTTAATGAATTACAGGTTTCAGTGGAAAATGGAGTAGGTGTCAATTTCAGTGGGAAGATGAAGTACAGGTGTCAATTTTAGTGGGAAAATGGTGGCTAACAGATCTCAAATACATGGAGCTGAATGGTGCCAGTTACCAAAAATTGCCCCATTCTCGTAATATTTTTGATAATCAGTTATAACTTTTAATTGAGATAAATTAGTTCTGAAACTTTGGCATCTGGTTTCGGACCGCTGACGCTACATTCGACATATTATGTCGAATGTTTCTCACCCTACACAAGCTTACTGGCACCAGTGGGACCCTTTTTTGCCCCATAATTTAAAGAGTAAAAGCGAATACCTCTTTTCATTCTCTCCTTTGCAAAATTTGATGACAAGGTGGTGGGGATAGTGTTGTCGTCATTGGCAACGACATCAATCCTCAGAAGTTTGCCATAAAGCTTTGTGATACCCACGGCGACAAAATTTAAGTGTGGCTCATACAGCGGACATGAGCAAAGCGTGAGCATTCTATTTGAGCTTAAGACAATACCTCGACATGCAATCAAGTAGTGGCTCGTGCTCAGTTACTGCGACGACAGGAGTAGCCGAACCTTAGCAATGTGTGGAATTCATTGTGTGACCTGTGCCTTGCCAACCACAGCGTGTGGATATGATAAACATTCGTGGCATGTAATCAGCTTCAGATCATGAGGTCACTTGCTCTGTCTGCGAGTTTAGGAGGCAAACGCTGGTATTTTTGTTTTTCTTCTGCGACTGCCATGCGTGGATAGAAAATCTGTGTTTTATAGGTTGTGAATGTCAATGAATAATCGAAAGCTGTATTTACTGAAAGTACAAGGCTCTTTGTACTGCCCCTTTTAATGACGCGTCGAGCATCATACAACTTTTACCTAATGTGAGCCAAGTGTTTACCCATTTGTTGTACGTCTAGACTTTGCTACATTTTTTCACAATGCTTCTTAGATATGCAACCTAACTGGTACACGTGTTTGACATGCAGGAGGCAGAGCTGAGCATGAAGGAGATGGCGATGCTGTCATCAACTGCATCCAAGTTCCGCAAAACATTGGTCTCAACGTTCAACCTGTAATATTTAGGTATCCCGCTAGTCAAAATAAAGCTTTCATTTGACATATACTCTTCACTGTTGTGCATCCTGTGCATATAATGAATGTCCAGTTCAGCTAATTGCTTGTTCTTGCTTTAAGATTTGTGCCAATGAATGGTAGCTAAAAAGCAAGCAAGTGGGCTCTTTCTGTAGTTTCGAGTTTGAAAGTCCCAAAACACAACTTGTTACACTTTCAATGGGGAAAATACTACTTGGTATTTCTATAAATGAAAGTCCGAAAACAGATGGTTACGGTTCCAATTGGAATAGTACCAACTGGTTACGGTTCCAATTGAAAAAAATGCCAATGGGTATTTCTCCAATTGGGAGTCCGAAAACACAGATGGTTACGGTTCCAACTGGAATAGTACCAACTGGTAATGGTTCCAGTTGGTACGGTTCCAACTGGAATAGTACCAACTGGTAATGGTTCCAGTTGGTAAAATGCCAATGGGTTTATTTCCAGTTGGACAAATACCAATTGGTATTTTTCCAGTTGGGAGTCCGAAAACACAGATGGTTACGCCAACTGGTACCAATTGGAAAAACCAATTGGACCCAATGGGTATTTTTAACTGGGTTACCTCTGCTTTTCGTAAATAATTAAGTTTGGCGCCCGGTATGGCCACGTCGCTGTTGCTTGCCAAGCCCCTAATCAATCAACATATTCTTACCTAGTTTTACTTTTAGCAACGTTTTTAACTTTTGGAGGGAATGAGCCAATTTTTCAGCTTTATGCAGTGGAACTGTCGCGGTCTTTTTACGTAATATTGACTGACGTTAACTTTTTTATGGACGAGCTACGTCCTATCAGAGCCAGGTATATGTAGAGAGTTTGGTCAACGGGAGGCGCGGGCAGAGCCAGGGCGTGCGGCAGACGCAGAGAGAGCTTGGCATGCTCTCTTGGCCAGAAGCCGAAAGAACCCCTGCGGGGGTAGCCGAGAAACAGTTCTGATCAAAGGTCTATGTTCGTAATTGGTTCTAATAAGAGCGTAAGAGTGAAGTGTAGTAACTCTTTGTGGTTTAAAATAGGGTGCACGTGTTGTTTTGATCATGATCATGCAGAAAGATGTAAGAAACAAATGCGCCGCTCAACTCGGTTTTGACTCGGACAGAGTGTGACCGCTCGGACGGCAGATTCCCGGCCCTCGGCGCTTGGCGAACCGGATTGTAGCCGAGCCGTTCCGCCTAGTCGCAGTCTTCCACCATCATTTTGCCCCGCGAAGCGCGCCTGTGAAAGCGGGTGTTTTGGAGGTGGCGTCTCCACGTACCCCGAGCCCCGCAGGGGCGCGCCTGCACCTTAGGTGCTAGGTGCTTGGTGAGTAGCGTCACCACGGACCCCAGCCAGGTGGGCCACCATACCCGCGCGCAGGGGCACCTGTGAAAGCAGGTGTTTGGAGAGTGGCGTCTCCACGGACCCCGAGCCATGCGGGTTCGCCCGCCCACGTCTGGCTGTGCGTGGCTTTCCCGTGTCCGGGGAAAAGGGCATCCTGGTGGTTGAGCCGAGCCCGGGGTAGGTTTGGACCCTTCGGGGCCCCCGGGCGAGGCAATACACCACTTCGGCCCCCGCTTCCCGTAGACGGGAGTCCTGGCTTGGCCCGACCAGGATGATTCAGTCTAGTCGCCACTCCTTCCACTATCCCCTCCCTTCTTTCACCTTTGTCTTCTCCTTCTTTTCACTCTTCTCATTTCTCTTCTTTCCTTTTCAACTCCTTTGGCGGCAAGGGCTAACCTTGGGTGGTGACAGATACTCTCGTCCAGATCCACACTTGGTTATAGTTTCTGGGTAGCGCTAATAGAGTAATGCTTCCAGCAAAGCCATATTTGTTATGGGGTATTACCTATTCCCCCGTTGGGCTCCGTGGTGGGCGGCGCGCCACAGATTCCGAACACCCTTTGCCTTTTTATGGCGCCCCTCTCTTCTAAACCCCGAGCAGAGCGACCCTCCAAAAGGGTTCGCCCCGCTCCCCCTACTTTTGAAAAAGCCAAAGAACCCGACACGTTTTCACGTTTTCTTGTACTTCATGCTGCAAACGACAGTCTACCGTTGTCAAAGATGTCACCTTTCCTTGTCTCTAAGGTCCTAGAGCAGACGATCGGAAAGAATTACAAGGCAAAAAAACTTGCTGGGGACCTCCTTGTTGAGGTAGAAAATAAAACTCAAAGCACAGCATTACTCAAGTTGACAAGCTTAGGCGAACACCAAGTCTCTGTAACCCCGCACCGCACTTTGAATACTGTCCGCGGCGTCATCTCTGAGGATGACCTCCTTCAGTGTACTGAAGAGG
The DNA here is from genome assembly GCA_037355805.1 of Ixodes ricinus. Lineage (NCBI taxonomy): Eukaryota > Metazoa > Arthropoda > Arachnida > Ixodida > Ixodidae > Ixodes > Ixodes ricinus. The sequence goes on along the minus strand of JAZHYW010000642.1, from coordinate 6,976 downwards.
AAATCCTTGAAGGTCTGCGTCGAAGTGCTGTTGTAGCCGTGCGGCGAATCACCCTACGACGAGACGGACAGGAGATGCCAACCCGACACCTAGTCCTGACTTTTGAACTCCACTCTCTGCCTTCCACCGTGAAGGCAGGGTATCTAAACTGCAGAGTTCGCCCTTTCGTTCCGAACCCACAGCGATGCTTTCGTTGCCAGCGTTTTGGACATGGCTCCCGAAACTGCCGTGGCCGAGAAACTTGTGCGAAATGTAGTGCCACTGACCACGTCGCTGACGTTTGTGAAAACGACCATAAATGTATAAACTGTGGCGGACCACACCCCGCATTTTCGCGCACATGTCCGAAATGGAAGGAAGAAAAAGAGATAATTACATTTAAGGTCAAACACAATCTTAGCTACCAAGACGCTAAAGAACAGCTTGCCTTCAAGGCAAGGGGTTCATATGCCGAGGCAGTGCGAAGGGGACCCCCACTGTCTAAGGCATCTGTGGAGACGCAGACTTCCCCGGAAGACCTGTCATCTCCACAAGGGTCCTTTTACGTACGTCCGAAGACGGTGGGCAACCCACCGCCTTCATGCTCCAATGAGGGTGTTGTGCCCTCTAAGGAGGGTACTGCACCCTCCAAGGAGCCAGACGTGCCGTCACCGGCACCAGCTGGCCCTTCTGGCCGGGGTCGGGGGCTGTCTCCCCGTGCCTCTGGCAGCTCTTCAAAGCCTGGGCGGTCAGATTCACCTCTGCCGCCCAAAGGACCCAAGGTCCCATCGGATGAGAAAATGGATGTGAGCATCCCGCTCTCTGATGAGGACCTTCCTCTCTCTAGATCAGGGTCGGTTTCCTCGGCCTCCTGCGAGGCTGCAGGACGGCCTAAGGACACTGCAAAAAGAAAACCATCCCACGGATTGTGGCACCAAAAGACACATAAACTACATTTCACAATCTTTGTATAACACACTTATTGAAGCGTTTCCTTTATTGAAAATAAATGTCTTTCTTCCTTCAGTGGAACTGCAGAGGCCTCCTGCCTAACTACGATGATGTGAGCTATCTTTTAGAGGAACACCGGCCCATTGCATGTTGCCTACAGGAAACGCACCTAAAGACCACCCAAACAAATGTCTTAAAACACTTCCAGGTGTTTCGGAAGGACCGTACACATGCAGCTCACGCAGCTGGAGGTGTTGCGGTGGTTGTGCAACGTTCAGTTCCTTCTAACGAGGTAGCCCTGCAGACTTCACTGGAGGCAGTGGCTACACGCATTTTGTTCGATCGAATAATTACAGTCTGTTCTTTGTATGTACCTCCCAATTATCAGTTACATGTGGAGGAGCTAGAAGACCTTGTTAATCAACTTCCTTCACCTTTTTTACTTTTAGGAGATTTTAACGCACACAATCCTCTGTGGGGTAGTGACAGACGGGATTCTAGAGGGGCCCTTGTTGAGCGTTTTTTGCTTTCTGCGGGATTGTGCCTGCTAAACACACATGAATCTACACATTTTAGCTCAGCAACTCGCACTTTCACTTCCATTGACCTATCTATTTGTCACCCATCATTATTCTCATTGCTTTCATGGAAGGTCATCCCGAATCCTCACGGAAGTGACCACTTTCCCATCATTTTAGAATTTAACCATCTTCCCATGACAGTCCCCACGCGCGCTCCTCGCTGGAAATTCGAAGATGCCAACTGGCCTACTTTCAAAGAATCATCTCTTTTTGCATGCACATCACTCGACGATCTCGATATCGATAGAGCCACCGAACATATCACTCAGCACATTTTACAAGCCGCCATTCTCTCCATCCCCATGACGTCCTCGCATCTACCCAGGAGACCAAAGCCCTGGTGGAACAAAGATTGCCGTTTGGCCAAAAAAGAACAAAATCGAGTGTGGGGTATATTTAGACGCTACCCTACAACGCACAATCTTATTGAATTTAAAAGAAAAAGGGCCCAGGCGAGGTGGATTCGAAGGCAAGCGAAGAAAAAAAGTTTTAGAGGGTATGCTTCTTCAATTAACAGCACTGTATCTGCGAAGGAAGTCTGGGATCGCGTACATAAAATTGACGGCTCTTACCGGGCATTCACTGTCCCACTCTTGAGTCGGAATGGAGTGTGTCCTGCAAGTCTTGAGGAACAGGCCAACATCCTCGGTGAGCACTTCAAGAACGTCTCCAGTTCCGAACATTACACTCAAACGTTCCAGCGACACAAGATCAATGCAGAAAAAAAGCTGTTATCACATCAGGTGGCATGCACGAACCTTATAATACTCTATTTACATTATACGAACTTCAAATGGCACTTCTTTGTTCCAAACAAACTGCCCCTGGACCAGATGGTATTCATTATAAAATGCTCGAACATCTTCATCCATCCACTATGGAACTAATTTTGTACCTTTTTAATAGAGTTTGGCTCGAGGGCCACTTTCCATCCTCCTGGAAGATTGCTGTGGTTGTACCAGTGCTGAAGCCTGGCAAAGATCCCTCTTGTGCATCTAGCTACAGACCAATAGCTCTAACTAGCTGTCTTTCCAAGACACTAGAAAGGATGATTAACAGGAGACTCATGTTTTTTCTAGAACGAAACAACTGCCTTGATAAGTTCCAGTGTGGCTTTCGTTCAGCACGGTCCACTATCGATCATCTCGTCCGCTTTGAGACCTTCGTACGTGAGGCGTTTGTCAACAGGCAACAGTGTCTCTCCATCTTCTTTGATTTGGAGAAGGCATACGACACGGTCTGGCGTTACGGCATACTGCAAGATTTATTCGATCTTGGTTTCCGTGGCCGAATGTTGAGTGCTATACAGAGTTATCTGCAGCACCGTACTTTCCGCGTGAGGTTGGGAAAAACTCTCTCTAAGGAGTTTTTACAGGAAAATGGAGTCCCTCAGGGGGTGTACTGAGTGTCACTCTTTTTATCGTCAAACTTAATTCCATTGGCCGTGCAATTCCTCCTTCGGTGCAATATTCTTTATATGTTGATGATCTCCAGATCTCCGTTTCATCCTGTAATTCCTCAATTTGTGAACGTCGCATCCAACTTGCGGTCAATAATTTGGTCAGATGGGCCGATACAAATGGTTTTAAATTTTCTCCCGAAAAAACAGCTTGTGTCAGCTTTTCTCGTCGACGTGGTGCTCTTCAGGAACCGTCTTTGAACATGTATGGTTCTCCTATTGTTGTAAAAAATGAACACAAGTTTTTGGGCCTTGTGTTCGATTCTAAGTTGACTTTCGTTTCACACATTAAGAGCTTAAAACTCAAGTGTCTTAAATCTCTGAACATCCTTAAGGTCTTGTCACATGTATCATGGGGCTCCGACCGACTGTGTCTGTTGCGTATCTATCGCTCAGTCATTCGCTCTCAGCTTGATTATGGTTGTATTGTCTATAACTCTGCTCGGGCATCAGTTCTAAAGATGTTAGATCCTATTCATCATCAGGGACTGCGATTGGCTACTGGTGCATTTCGCACCTCCCCAGTGCTTAGCCTTTACGCGGAAGCAAACGAACTGTCCCTTGAGTATAGGAGGTTTTCCCTGGGTTTTATGTACTCTGTCAGGGTGCGCTCTGTCGCGGAGCACCCCGTTCGAGATAACATTGAGACTATCAAGTTCCAACGCACTTTTGAAAACAAACCTTCCATAGTCCCCCTTTTTCTATGAGGAATAATACTGCAGCACAATCTGTTGGGATGGATGCAAAGCCTCAGCTAGTCCAGTACCCACCAGATATAGCTCCATGGAACAACTGCCACATACATTGCGACCTTACACTGACCAAGTATAACAAAAAGAATGTTCCACAGGAAGTCATAAGGCAGGACTTCTTTGAGCTTCAGACCAAATATCACGAGTATGCCAGTTTTTATACAGATGGGACAAAAAAGGACTCGGTAGTAGGCTGTGCTATGGTGGGACCATCGGTAAATCAGGTGAAGAGAATAAATTCAAAAGCCTCTATACTAACAGCAGAGCTTTATGGTTTGCTGCTGGCTGTTGATTATATAATCAAAAAACGTCTTTCCCACGCTGTAATCTACACCGACTCTTTAAGCTCTCTGAAGGCAGTCGCATCAATGAACCGTGTAATGAACCCACTGGTTTCTGAGTTAAAGCACAAGATTATTCTGGCTGGTAAGAAAAATCTTGACATAGTCTTATGCTGGGTTCCTAGCCATGTTGGCATTCCTGGAAATGAAGCAGCTGATTGTGCAGCCAGCTCTGCTAATGATCGAGAAATCGAGACACACCAAATACCCTACAAAGACTACCACAACTCTCTGAAACGTTGCATCAAAGCAAAGTGGCAGCTGCAATGGAACAGCGAAACCAGCAACAAACTACACGCAGTCAAACCTTTTCTAGGCGAGTGGGAGAGTGCCCGACATCGGGAGCGCTTTTATGAAGTCGTACTCTGTAGGTTACGAATCGGTCATACTCGTCTCACACATGGACACCTCTTGAGCGGGGAGGATGCCCCTGAATGTGTGCACTGTAACCTACCTCTAAGTATAATGCACATACTCATTGAATGCCCTATGTATGACCAATGCCGGTATAAACACTTCTCGCTGCTTTATAAAGAACACATTCCACTACACCTTGCCCTTCTACTAGGTGACGAACCGCTCATTCCATACAGTTGTGTCTTTAATTTCCTCACAGATATCGGCCTGTAACACATTCGGCCGCCATATTTTGGGCATCGCTTTTAGTGCGAGACTTGTGACCAGAACCGAGTTCATATCCAGCATTGACGCAGCATTCGTGTCTAATACATTTAGACTCGCACCCGCGACAAACAATGACGCAGCTCTCTTGCTCCCTAGACGCTTGACCACAATAAGGCGGCCTCGAAGAATAGTGGCAGCATGGCATGCACTTTAAAAAAGGCTGCATTCAAGTCTCTGTTATTTTCTAAATCTACCAAGGAAATTCAAGGAGAACATTTCCGGAGGAAAGTTAAACAATTCAAAAATTACGAGCGAATATGAATAAATAAAGTTGAGAGGAATGGTTTCTTTGGTGCGGCTTGCAAGCGCTATGCTCGTGGTCAGCTTTCAGTGGCATTTTCAACAGGAGGGCGCGTGCACAGGTATAATCGGCGTTCAAGCATGCGCTCCCGTACATCTGACTGCATAGCCATAGAAGGTCCACAAAAACGCGGCGAATTTACAGACACCGTGGTTGCAAGGTGATACTCGTTCACTTCGTTTGATTATGTTCTTTTGTGTTACATAGAACTCAAATGGAATGGTTTACTTTTCACGCGTGGGGCGTACGCTTTACTTCTTGATTCGGCCTCTTTCAAGCTGAGGTCACGGTGAAAAACATCGACGCGTATTGAGTAAGTGCAGCCATCTTGAGATCTAAGCGATCACGCTGAGGACGCTGAGGGCAGTCCGCTCTGCAAGTTGTGAAGCGGAGCGCACGCTCACTCCGCTAACTATACGCTCCAACTCAGAGCGGGCCACGCATGCGCGGTGGGGACGATGCTTCTTGCAGAGCGTAAAGTAGAGCATAAAGGGCTCATAAAAGTGGCCTACTAAAACTCACAGATTACAAACGCGCTCGTCATGACTTGTCCTGACACTGCCCATGTACACCTTGTTGTTTTTTTTTGTGCCGAAACAAAAGTGAAGACGTAAATTATTGGCGTATCAAAAAAAGTAACTTTTACTATACAGAGCAGCTGTGCTAAGATCAATGGGAACGCGAAATTTACACAAACCATGCAGGGTCTCACCTGTGAGCACAGCTCCAGTTTCGCCAGGGTCAACCACCTATGTTTGTTCATGTCAGCGAGCAGGTGGCCGAACCTCTCGTTGATGTGACCCACGATGAGGTTCACAATACTGGAGAACACCGACAAGTTCCATCCAAACGCTCATCCAAGTTCGAGCAGACGGTTGCGATAGGCCAGTCGACAAAGATCCATGCAAAGCGTCTCTCCAGATTGGCAACACCCTGCGCCGATCTGTCAGGTGCTGGGATTTGGAGGCGCACTTGCAGAGCAGCCAGGTCCTTCTTTAAGCGGGATTGCCTCCTAAAGGATTTCTCTTCTATGTTGGCAATTTCCAGCAAACCACGTTCGTAAAGGAAGCTTCGGCGCTTCATGGCATGAGGGATAGAAATCATTGATGTCTCGCCAGCTTAATCTCCTTAGTAGAAGTCTCCTTCCTTGAGAACCGCGGGGATTCATCGTGCAGGTGCCTTGCTAGCCTTGAGCAACACTGTACTCGTACTTCGCAAAAGGGTGTACTCGGAATGCGCAAACTTCGTCCTTTTCTTTTATTTTTAGTCTTTTAGTCTTTATTTATTTGGCTCTAGAGAGCCGCGGCACCGCGGAAAGGCAGCAGCCCGTACCATGAAGGCCCGCGGTGCCGCGTCTAGTGAACATGATAATTTGATGAGTATATACATGCATGATGATGCATGTATACATACTCATTTCTACTTCGAATACGTAAATCTGTTTCAGTTTTACTTCGAGTGGAGCAGAAGCTACATGAGCGAGTGCCGGCCTTTCAGCGTCCTTGACCAGCACGCGCGCTCGTGCAGTGCAAGTACCGTTGAGATCAACATGCTCATGCTTATACCTTCGGCTTCACTCGCACACAGGGAGGAACGATTACATTTATATTTTATAGCTTAATAATCTTCGGGTGTGTGCCTACTCTTTTGTGTTTATTTTTCTCGCCTTCGTTTTTACTACCTTTACAAACACGCTCCCTTCACATTCTTGGTGTTAACGTTTAGTTTTTTGTTGTCTTACTAGTACTATAAACGTCTACTGGTGGGGCTACGCAAGCGAATTTTCGAACGCTCTCCAAACGCTCTTACGCTGAAGAAAAACGGTCTACTAAAACGCGTTTTTCGACCTCCGCTTTCCATTTCGGTGAAGCGGGCCGCGCATGCGCAGTGTGGCACCCTCAGAGCGGAGCGGAAAATGAAAACGGTCT
>JAZHYW010000640.1:0-11433 GCA_037355805.1 Ixodes ricinus | reverse complement strand
GCGATTCAAGACCGGGGTCCCAGGTAGACGCAGCATATTAAAACTTATTGCGAACAAGGGTTTTGTAAATGATGAGTTTCAACGACGTAGGCGCCAGAAAATGTTTCTTTTAAGGCAACCAAGTATGCGATTAGCATATTAACGACATGTTTAATATGAGCTTTCCAGGATAAATCACAAGTTATGTGCACTCCCAGATACTTGTAGGATGGCACTCATTCAATAGGAATGTTATGAACGGAGTAAACAGGACGTGTTGTGTTAAGACGAGACACACACATGTATTTACATTTGGCAGTATTTAATTTCGTGCACCACAAGCTGCACCATTCAGAGATAGATTTAGCATCAGATTGAAGGAGAGATGTCAGTCATTGGTCATTTCACGATATTTAACACAGTCATCTGCGAACAGACTGACTGGAAAGTCGTTAATATAAATAAGAAATAAGAAAGTCCCCGAAACAGAGCCCTGGGGAACACTTGAAGTGACTGAAGAAGGTTGGGAATCAAAATCTTTGACGGTTACAAACTGCAATCGCATCGATGAGTAAGAAACGAACGTAGCCATGCAACGACGTTAGGGTCCAAACTAAGTTTGATAAGCTTTTGAATCAGGAGCAAGTGAGGGACCTTGTCGAAGGCTTTAGAAAAAAATCTAGGAAAATACAGTCTACCTCACAGCCGCGGTCAAGAATAGAATGAAGGTCATGGGTAAAACACAAGAGCTCAATCTTGCAAGAAAATGATTTCGGAATCCATGTAGAGCATGACAGAAGTAAGAGTTAGACTCTAAAAAATTAGCAAGGGGAGAGTATATGACATGTTCAAGAATTTTACAGGGTATGCTAGTAATTGAGATAGGACGATAGTTATTTGGAGAATGTTTGTCACCTGATTTGTTCAAAGGAATCACACTCCCAATCTTCCAATCGTCGGGGATATGACCAAGCTCCGAAAACTAAATGATTGCACTGTACATTTTCGTATTTTTCAAAACTTCAGAATTAATGTTGTCAATACCAGAAGTCGACATTTTGAGAGTACCAATTACATCGGCAATGCCTATAGTGTCAATACGAATTGGATCCATTGGAAAATATGCATGGGTAGAGGCATCAAAAATACAAGAAATATGAAAGGAAGCGAACACCAACACAAACATTTCGTTGAAGACACTTGCACAATCACTGCTGTGAATATCACCACCATAAGTATTTCCAAGAGATACGGCACACTTATCATTCTTCTTTACAGAGTTACAAAATTTTTTAGGATTATTAATCAGCATGCTGGGCAAGGTAACATTAAAAAATACATACTTGGAATTTGTAATGGCCGTCTTATAAGCACTAGCTGGGGACGTATAGGCGTCCTAACGCTGCTGAGAATTAGAGCTTTTCGCAGATCGAAAAAGACGTTTCTTATTGTTAGACAATCGTTTAAGGGATTGATTAAACCATGGAGGCTTGCAATTATAAGTAATGGTTCTTAGCGGTATGAAAGTGCTCATGAGAGGATCAACTGCATTTAAACAGGTTTCAAATTTCTTACACGGAGCGATACGAAAATTGTTGTAAACAGTGGCGTACCAAATTGTTTTTGAGTGTGTGTGTGTGGTAAGGGGGGGGGGGACAAACCAGATTCCCCCCTCCCCCCGGGCCGTGGGGCGTTGCCCTTGGTATCCCTTGGGCGCCGCCGGCCAGTGTTTGCCCTGCCCAGTGGCGGCTGTTTCAGGGGGGGGGGGCGGCAAGCACCCCTCTTGCTCCCCGGATTGGTACGCCCACTGTTGTAAGAGTCAGTTAAGAAAAGGCACAACTCACGAATAATTGATTCGAAGTCCGCTCTCTTATAATCTCTAACGTGTTTCTTATTATTAACATCACGAGATACTGCAACCTTAAGCTCGAAATAAATCAATGAGTGGTTACTCAAGCCAGGCAGGCAGGATATAGAAGAAACAATGTCGGGCACAGCAGACAAAATAGGGTCGAGAATGTTCGATGTAGATGAAGTGATTCGCGTAGGTTGGCGTAACGAGTTGCGAAAAATTTAAACCAAGACACATTTGTAAAAAGTCGTAACATTTCTTTGAAAACGGATTCGAAAATGGTTGTTCGCTCAGCCACACTATGTTGGGATAATTAAAGTTACCCAGTAAAATTAGTGGGACACTGGGAAAACGAGCAGCAACTTTATTAATAGCATTATGTAAATCTTGAACGAAGTCAAAACTACTGGACAGGGGACAATAACAAGCTCCCGAAATCAACTACGAGTGGCGCAAGCGAAGGTGAACAAACACAATTTCCAGTTGTTACTTATATCAACAAGGGATGATGCTAAGGAATTCAAAGCAATCCGACACAGCAATCAACACGCCCCCGCCGCACTTTTGGCCTCTGTCATGTCGGTACACACCGAAACGCTTGTTACAATTGAAAAGTTCGCTGTTATCAAGCTTTGCCGAAAGCCAGGTTTCAGTTAAAACGATTATGTCAGCATCAGTGGAATTGATGACATAGCATAAATTGTCCCTTTTATGAAGAATGCTACGCATGTTAGCAAACAGAACACAAACGTTTTTTGGCAACGATGACAAGCCACTGCTCCCCACGAGTCGTCATTACGGGGCGTTGGCAGCCGAATCAGCTACGTCGTTATTAGCTGGTTCTTTATTGTGAGCGGTGGAGCGGGCGTAAAGAGGTAAAAATGCTTTAATTAAGTAGAAAAGGGGCTGGGTTACAAGTTCGTTATCACACGAGGCTCATGGCGGCTCTTCACGCTACTCGCGCGCTGGGGTGCCCAAGGTTGTTAGACCTAATCTCGGTGTCCCCTGTCTAGAGCTCGTATCGGCTCACATCCCACCCCACCTGCAAGTCCAAGTCCTCTTGGAACAAAAGAGAAAACGTGTGAGCAACCGGCTGCCATACTCAATCACCGTCTCTTTTCCGTCTTGCTTCTGGGTGAGTACTGCTCCAAGGGCTGTAGTGGATGCGTCCGTGGCGACTGTCGTAGGCGCGTCAGCATCAAAGTGGCCCAATATTGGTGGTGACGTTAGTGCAGAGCGAATAGTTTAAAAAGCCTGCTGGCACTCAGGTGTCCACTGGAACTCGACATTCCGAATGACGACTTGAAGAGGCGCTGCAATCTTCGAAAAGTCACGTATGAAGCGTCTGTAAAAATTGGCCGTTTGGAGCCACGATAACAGCTGTTTCGACGTTGTTGGAGCTGGGATTCGCAGGAGTGCTTCGATCTTTGAAGGGTCTGGTTGTTTGCCTTGTTCAGAGATCAGAAATACAAGAAACTTCACAGAAGGAACCGCAAACTTGCACTTCTTCAAGGAAACCTTCAAGCCGGCCTGCTGCAGGAGAGTCGGGGTTTCTTCAAGAAGATCCAGAAACTCCGAAAAGGTGTCGGCAAAGATGATGATGTCATCCAGGTATGTGCGCACACCTGATTTGGACTGTCGGGGCTTCAGCTGAGAAAACATCTTGTGCATCGTCTTTTGAAAGGTGGACGGTGCATTTTTCAAGCCAAAAGGCATTCGCGTCCACTTGAAGGTACCTTGGTAAGTGATGAATGTAATTTTCTCTTGGTCTTCATCTTTCACTCTGATCTGCCAGTGCGCACAGCATAAGTCCAAGACCGCAAAAGGGAGCTTCCACCAAGGTCATCAAAAATGTCGTCAGCTCGGGGAGTGGCTGCAGGACATTCACTGTCATCTGATTCAGAGGTATGTAGTTCACACATAGCCTCTTTTTGTGTTTTTGCGTCACAACGATTTCTGGGAATCTCCATGGTCCAGAGGATGGGCGAATGATGTCACTCTCGACCAGAGATGCTGTCTGACGCTCGAGGAATTGTCTGTCTCTGGCAGTGTAGCGGCATGGCTGTCGACCGTAGGGCTTGGCGTCGGGCATCAGCTTGATCTCGTGTTCAATGCCTTCATAGGGGCCAATGTCCTCAGGGCTGCTGTTGAAAAGACCAGCATGACGTTGTACAATGCTCTTCACGACTTCTTGTTCTTCGTGGCTTAGCTGAGCTCCGAGGCCGATATCGGTCAGATTATCATCAAGAATGATAGCAGGTTGGTCTGAAGGCAACGGTCTTGAGGGACTTGTCTCGAGGTGGCTCGAGGAGCGAGTTGTGTCCACTTGAGCCAAGGTTGCCTTGTTGAGTTAGCTCCACAAGGGTTCGTTTTCATCTGGCTCGTACTCGACTTAGAGTGGCTCTGCTGTAGAGTGCGGGGGGGGGGGTCAAAACGTGACAACGCAGAAGTTATCAAGATTACTGCATTCGACATCCTTGGCAAGAGTTCCTCCTTACACTGCACGATAATGTTGTTTGACGGTTGGCAGATCACAGGTAGCAGGGTAGGTTTGAAATGCAGTTCAGCTTGGGCTGCGTAGAACCAGTCTTCTCCCAGAATGAGCGGGAGGGCGTTCCTTTCAAGGACTGCTGCTTCGACAACTGCAGACAGAGGTCCGATAGTTATACGCAGAAAGACTGATCCTTCAGGCATGACTGAGCTTCCTCCGAGGACAAGCAAAGGTGGCTTGGTCCACGGTTCCAGCTTGAGGTTTGATGCTAGGCTTGCTGCAAGGATGGTGACGTTCGAACCACTGTCTGGGAAGGCACTGATCACTCCCAGTCCTTTGACTTGTGCGGTGTCTACGGCACATCTAAACTTGGATCCAGACAAGAAGTCCTCGGTGCGGCCAACACAAGCCGTTGGTGCTTTGGGGACTGTCTGCTTGTCACGAAAATGCTGTTTTGGTTCAGTGCATTTGCTTGCGAGGTGGCCCTTCTTTTGACAGTTGTAGCACACAGCATCTCTCAAGTCTTGTCCTCGTCTGTATGCTGGGGTACCGTAATTCGTCGAAATGGCCTCATACCTTGATTCTTGGTCAGGAGGTGGCAGGCTGGTGATGCAAGGAGGCGGCAAAACACGTGTGGTGTGCTGGAAAATAGATGATCGAACAGACTGTGGGGAGTTCACGGCATTGTCAGATTTGGCGATGGCACTTTGAGGCGTGGGGCGTCCTGAGGCTTGCTCTGTGGACTTTGAAGATCGGGCCAGGCGGATGTGGTCCAATGCTCGATCCACTTCAGACACAATGCTGAGGAAGTCGCCCACGGTCCGGGGTCACTGAACAGTGATGGATGTGGCTACCTGTTCGTCACGAATGCCTTGAACGAGGTATTCGATGCGTTCCTTGTCGGCAATGTGAACTGGACAGCGTGACATGCGCTTCAGCTTTGCGAAGGCGTACTCCTGCAGGCTCTCTCCGGCTTTCTGCGTGATCGCTGCGACTCTCTGGTGCCACTGTATGAGTGAACTTTGTTCACTGAATTTGCTCTTCAAGTCCGGCCTTCCAAATGGTCCAGGTTGTAAGTTGTCGCCCTGTTGACACATGCCAGTCTGCTGCGACACCACGTAGCTTTCCTTGCGCGATGGCCAAGAGAGTTGGGTCTTCCCATCGTGCAAGTCGTTGAGTGCGCTCGAGCTCTTCGACCCAATGCTTGAAGGTAGGGGTGCCACTTCCGTTGAAGGTAGGCAACGAAGCTGAGAGATCCGGTAGCGTCGTTAGGTGCACTAGATTCGCTTGACTCGCTATCGTTGTCATCATCACGGCCATGTTCTGATGGAGGATGGCTGTCATGCGCTGCATGTTCTCTGCTGGGTCTGATGTAAAGGTCGGCATTTCCGGGAATGACATCGTAGGTGCTGGCATGGTTGGAAACGACGTCAAAGGTGCGGGCACGTTTGGGGGTGGTTATTGGGCGGTATCGACCAAGAGTCGGTCGATCAATTCCTCCTTGTTGCCGGTTGTGGAGAGGCTCCGGCGCTGCAGCTCGGTTTTTTATCATCTGTACATTCAGGGTGGCAAGGTCTTCGGCGGTGGCAACACGCCAGTTGATGAAAGGCATCGTTGTTGACGGGCTAGGCAGAGTAGGCTTAGGAGGCGGCTGGCGTTCCAACAACGCTCAATCAAATGCGGAGAGGCTTACTTGACGGGCAAAGCGGCTGCGGCAGGTTGCGGGCGTCGACAGCGCCATGTGTGAGCGGTGGAGCGGGCGTAAGCGGGTAAAAAGGCTTTAATTTGGTAGAAAAGGGGCTGGGTTACAAGTTCGTTATCACACGAGGCTCATGACGGCTCTTCACGCTACTCGCGCGCTGGGGTGCCCACGGTTGTTAAACCTGGTCTCGGTGTCCCCTGTCTGGAGCTCGCATCGGCTCACATTATAAACCTGAGTACCAGAAGTGTTTTCAAGCTCAGAGACACTGTCGATAAGGGGATCGTAACTAAAGAACTTGTTGTTAATAAAGAGCTTGTTACAGCGCAATTTAAATGTACTGTTCTGTGACTTCCCAAATTCAACAAGCTTCTTCCTAGCATGTCTCGTAGCGGGAGAAACATCTTCGCGAACAGTTATGCTGCCAGGCTTCAGTTTAGCACTTGAAAATAAAATTTGCTGCTTCATTTTAAATGATAGGAATTTGACTATGATCGCTCTGCATTTATTGACTGAAAATGCGCCAAGCCTGTGCGCTCGTTCAATGGTGTCACTATGGATGACCTAGAGCCACTCTATGTGGCAGCGTAGCTGCCAGAGTAGCGCCACGCTTTTCCCTGTGCCGCCTCTCACCGTGATTGGTCACACGCGGTACCATAGCAACGAGCTGAGCTGGCTCGGTTTCCTTAACAACCGAGTGACTGCTCGTCACGTGACCTCGCAAGAGCCGCGATGTCACCGGTAAGATGGCAGCGCCCAGAGCTGGTGGATACGAGTTTGTTCGGTGGGTGGTAGTCGTAATGTGCAGCTGCTTGCTGACGATTTCGGACTTCTTCGTGCTTTCTGACACAGGTATAACGTGAAGATCTGAAAGAATGAGACTTTATACCTTTTCTGTGCAAGATCGCTCTTGATATTAGCACCTGTGTTACAGCATCAGTCATATCGCCGTAACGGTGCTCGGATTCCTGGATGTGTTCATAAATCGATAAGACTTTTTGCATGCAATTTTCGCATACGCCTAGCCTTGTTTGAACGTTGGAATGTCTGAGAATCGATGCAAAATGTATGCGCGTCATGTTGGACCTTGGGGAAGTTGTTTCTGCCCCAGGTAACCGCGTCATCACAGAAACTTTTAGCGAGGAAGCTCCTGCGATCTTTACGTTTTGTACTAATCAACGATTTTATCATATAGCTTTTAGGATAACATTTTCGCATTTTCTAGCTTCCTTTGAATGTTGGGATTTCTGAGTACCGAAACGAAAGGAATACGTCGTGTGTAGGGCCTAGGGAAGTTGTTTCAGCCCTGGGTCACCGAATAATCACAGCAACTTTAAGCGAGGAAGCGCCTGTGGTCTTTAACCTTTTGTACTAATCGACGATTTTACGAATTGACAGTTCTGAAGACTTTGATAAACGTGCTTTCGTTGCAATAGCTTGCATTTGATCGCAGTGTTTTTTGGTTTTTTTCTTCAAGTGACAAGCTGGCGTTTGCTCAAATGACGTATATGAATGACCTGTTCTATAACAATGCATCAACATACTATTAAACTTATATGCTCAGAGGTGTGTTCGTCTTTGTAATTAACAAGTTACAGACAATTATTTTTTACGAGTGTAATATTTATTTTCTGTAGCTGGGCCCATTTTGTGCTTAAGAATGTCCGTGTGCTATGATGTTATCATCATGTGTGTGGTTCTAAATATCCTCTTTGCAATGCCTACAAAAGCCAAAATGACGTCAGCCGACCCCAGCTCACGTATTTGACGAAAACTGCGTCACTCGGATGTATGCGCTCGTCAACAATCAATTTGTCGACGAATATTTGAATTCGTGTTCGTGGCCAATGAGTGCACATGAGTGCACTTGCGAATGCCAAGTTCTATGGTGTGCTTAAAAGACACGGTGAAAGCTTGGGATCATCGCACCGGTGCCCTAGCATGTCCCGACCGCGTGATTCCACTGTTCTCTTTTGAGTGGAGGATTAAAGCTAAGGAAGAAGAAGTTAAAAATCATTTTATGACCCCTTTAACACGGGTATGCGTGCTACACCATATAAAGATATTGAATTTTTGCATGCCGGTCAACTTCCGGACGACCACTTGGCCTGTCGGCAAGAACACCTTATGTCCGGCGTCCGTCTGATTTGATGGCGTTAACAATCCTCTGTAGACCACCGTGCTGTCCTTCTTGGTTTAACACGTCACGACAGTTCATCGCCCAAAACGAGGGTGATACGTCGTCGACGTCGCTCCTCACCAGTGGGTGAAATAATCTCATCTTGAATGAATCATTAGGTCTTGAAGAAGTATGATGCTAAGCATACATTCGCTTACTATGGGGCAGTCGAGCAGCAGTCATGTCCCGAGGCAATCGTCCTGTCGTGGCCGGCGTAATCGGATTTTGTTCCATAGGAGCGAAGTCCGAAAGCACAAGGACAGGTACGTTCGTCCCACGAAGCGTCCGCCATCCCGGCGGCGCGGAAAACCACTCGCCTTGTCCGTGCACCTACGATACTTAGCAGCTCTCGTCACCCGACAGTCCCCGGGCTGCAAATCGTCTCACTTCACAGAAGAAACAGTCACCGCTCCTCCAGAGGCCCGTGCCGTACCACCACGCAAAGCGTCTTTTAGGTCTTTTACCACTTTTCAATTAACGAATGGAAATATCAACTATAGATAAAGGTTGCCGCCCGGCGTCGCTAGCAGTACGGTTACCATGGTAACCTCCCAGGCCCAAAATGGAGATCACTATAGGTGCTTCTGACGTCGTGCATCTAGATAATTTTGTGTCGTGTCGCTACTGGATGACCCAAAGCCAACGTTACTAAAACACTCAGTTGGGAAACTCGCCATCGAAACCTGGGCCGCTGGCGTCCACTGAGACCTAGCTAAATACGACAACAGCGCCACTCTTTATCATTTGTCTGTACTGCGGTCGCCTTGAGCTTTTAGATAGCATGTTTTTGCGTAAAAACAAACGGAAAAGACTCTTTTTGTATGAAATTAAGTGGAGTTTAGTACAAAATGAAGGGCGCGTGATGTTTCTAAAATTTTTAGTTTGCAAGGTTTCGCGGCACAATTAATATTGTTTTTATACAACCGTGCCTCAGCGGTGCTTTTAGGTAGCGCGTCCCGACCTAGGTGCATTTTCACTTCACTGGTAAGACGCGGCGCGTCCGCTCGGGAGATGGGGGTGGCACTCCTGTAACCTCTTCCACTGTATCTGCTTCGGTGCCAAAATGGCCGATTAAAGCCAAAATAGCAGTAACGTGCGGTTCCTCGAGCGGCCGCTGTGAGAGAAATGGCGGCGTTGTGTTCGCCATTAGCTAGGTTCGCGAGGACAGATCGGGGCCCCTTTTTCATAGCAGTCTCTATGGCAGTTTCCCAACTGAGTGGTTTAGTAACGTTGCCCAGAGCCTTATGACCAGGTTGAGAAAAGTTGCAATAGCATTTAGCAGTTTCCCTTCTCTTTGAGCCCAAGTTTCCGAATGTGCGTTATCCAAGCCCATTGGCGTCCGCAGAACTTTTTCCAGGCGGGGTGCACACTTATAACGCCCCCCTCCCGGGGCGGGGGGGGGGGAAGGGAGGGGAATGTTGGCGATGTCCGCTATTTTCAGCACGTTTCCACGTTACTCTCTACCGGCTTTCACGGCTGCGCCCTGGATTTGGGGCTACAAGCCACTGATCTCTATGACAATTGCTAAATCGCGCTTCCCGCTCCCGCGAGTGAAGACACCGGACGGCCACCTGGCATGTCGAAAAATTGCGTTTTTGGAGCGTTGCGGAGGCTGGCGGCAGCGTGCTGAAGACACATTTTCTATACTCGTTCGTCATCATTCGCCGAAGTTCTTTAAACCCCCGGTAAGCCGTGAGACTTGCCGTTGAGAACACGTAAAAATTTTTACGGAAACGCAGTGCCGAAAAAAAATGCACAACCCATCGAAAAAAAAGATTTCCGGTCTCGCGACGTATTTAAAACTTCCTTGGCACTTTTTTTTTCCGTTTAAATTTGCCGTTTTCTCAGTAACCTTTTTTCAATTTCAGATACTAAATAGCATGTTGGGAACAGTAAATCCATGGTATTCAGTAAATGTAGTTAATTTGGGTAGCTAAGAAACCGCCGGAGTACCCTTTAACTGGTGTGAGTACAGCTCTCCCCCCCTTTCGAAATTCCAGGGCGGGGGGGGGGGGGGCAACTGCCCCCCCTTGTACCCCTCTGCGGACGCCCATGTCCAAGCCACAAAAAAGCAAATTACCCGGTCGAAACCTATCGTATAGTTCTGCTTGATTAACCCTCAACGTAGAATTATCATTTGAAGGGGCGGTGCAAGGGTATTCAATTGGAATGTGTTTCCCTTTACACGAGCTTACTGGCACTGGTGGCACTCAAGGATACTTTCACGCAATGTCACTGGCCAAGAAACACCTTTGTTGCGGTGTAATTCAAGGACAAAAGCGAGCGTTTTCATTCTATCTCTCCTTCGCGAAACTTGATGACGTAGCCGGACGGTAGCAGTACCGCCCAGTGACGATACTTGAATGCGGCTCATATATTTGACCCGAGCATTGCGGGGGCACTTGATTTTGGTTCGTGATAATCGATAGCTCAAGAACCATTCAGGCAATGGCCCGTGTCCAATCGTTGCAATGACGACAATAGAGCAATTCAGGACAATTCAGAGCATGTCCTGTGCCTTGCCAACCCCAGCGGCATGACTATGATCAACATTGGCGGCATATAATCGGCTCCATCTCACGTGGCCACTTGTTCTGGCTGCGAATTGAGGGGGTGAACGCTGCTCGTTTGTCTTTAATTTTTTCTGCGACTTTGATATCGTGTGGTGAAAAACCAACGGGTGTTCCACAGGCCATTAACGTAAGGGATCCGTTGTAAGCGGTATTTGCGCAAAATGCAAAAATCGTTGCATCGCCCCTTTAAAAGGCATGAAACTTGTTGGCGCAACTTAACTAGATCAGGTTGGACGACCTCACAAGCGGTGCTTTTAGTCTCGACGGCAGATAGCCTCTTATCGATTTCCGTGACTTTACCCTGAATTGACTTCCGATTTTTTTTTTTAATCTCATTTACGGATTTGAGAAAGTCCGACTGTTCATTGTCTATTTTTATCGTACGGGCATTGACACCTTGTAAGAAAGTGAGCATATAATTAAATTGTTTTAGTTGTGCCTCTGTCACGGAACCTAGTTCCTGAGACACCTGAGACCGCGTGGGGCCGGTGTTCAGCTCTACGTCCCCAGACAGTAGGATAAGTTGGCCGACCGCGTGAACACACTGCTCAAACAAAGACAATAAAATCCCCGGGAACGGGAACAACATCATGCATAAATTGTTAGATTTCTTTGCGTTCAAAGGGGTGGAACAAGTACTAACCTGCACAAGCAAGCTCA